>NC_033665.1:55379121-55390954 GCF_000165445.2 Microcebus murinus | reverse complement strand
GTCGGTAGTACAGATAAAGTGAGATAAGACTGTTGTGGCTGTGTGTAAGGGAGGTCGAGGCTGCACAATGTGCGGGCGATGAGTGGGGGGGAGTGGGTGATGGAGAAGTAGTTGTCCTTTAGAGGCCTAATATTTCTGATGGTACAGTATTGGGAGCGCGAGTTGTTTGCGCGGGGTATTGAAGGGATGGAGAGACATGAAAGACGGAGTTGTATAGTGGACAGTCACTAATGTTGGGGGGGTTTTGGTGGGGTAGCAGGGTGAGACAGGAGAGAGCAGAAAGGAAGAGGGAGGAAGGCGAGAGAGCTAAAATAGGAGAAAAAGGAAAGAAAGAGAAGAAAAGGAGGAAGGAGGGCAGAGAGGAGGAGAAAGGAGAGAAGAAGGAAGAAAGAAGAAGAAGGAAGAGAGAAGAAGAAGAGGAAGGAAGGAAGAAGGAGAGAAGGAAAGAGAGAAGAAGGAAGGAAGGAAGGAAGGAAAGAAGGAAGGAAGGAAAGAGAGAGAGAAGATACAGAGGTACAAATGGGTTACTTATACCTTTTGGCTATTGTGAGTAATGCTAATATGAACATGGGTGTACAAATATCTGTTCAATCCGCCTGTTTCAATTATTTGTGTATTGGGCATATGCTCATGTAAGTAAATTGTAATGTCGCTCACGGCCAAATACAGAAAGGATATATGTAAGGAGAGTAGTTAAATTTATGCAGATACAAAGTAGAATGGTGGTTGCCAAGGGCTGGGGGAAGGAAGAATGGGTATAGCTCAATGAGTATGGAGTTTCAATGTCAAAAGATGAAGAAAGTTCTGGAGATGGATGGTAGTGATGGTTGCACAACAATGTGAATGTACATAATGCCATTGCACTGTACATGCGAAAAATAGTTAAAATGTTAAAATTTATGTTATCTATGTTTTACCACAATTAAAAAACAAGAATTTACCCCCAAATATATTAAGATGCATAGACTAAACCAACTCACTTCAAAAAATATATACATTATAATTGAACAATATGAATTGAACAATATGAATCATAAACACAGACCATCAGATTAGTATTACAGTCTGAAGGTTTTCTGTTCTGAAGGTTTTCTCACTTTATCCTTTACAGGTGTTGCACTCAATACATTTCCTGCACTGGAATCCTGTCTCAGTCTTCTTCCCAGAGGACGTGAACTGACATAGCACATCACTCAGAAGTGGGGGGGAAATAGCAGCTTTTTGAGGACCGATGTAATCTTTCTTACAAGTCCTTGACCCTCACTTTCTACCATATTAGAGGGAAACTTAAACTTACCAGTCTCTTCCATTTTTAATATTCATTCTATTTAAAGTTTAAGTCCCCACTGGGCTTGTTTAAATAATATTAATATCTTATGAAAGATTCTGTCTTTCCAGTTAAAAAAAAAAACATAGTATTTATTTTCTCCTAAATGATATTGCCTATATGTGTGAGGACTCTCTGCTTGTCCACATGAAGATAATAATAATGGTGGCAGTGGTAGTAATTGTAGTAGAAGTGTTATTACCTAATATTTATTCAGAGCTTTCTATGAGCCAGGAACTATTAATATCATTTAATCCTTATATTCCTCCATAAGATACATCCTGTATAAACTAGCGTATTCAGTGCCTTTTTGCAAATTTGAAAATAGTGGTCCTTACTCAAAAGACTTTATTCCCACCTGTCAGAAAATTGCTGCTTTATACTGATTTTCTCAGATTAAGACATTTTACTGCCATCTGCTGGAAAATTTTTGTTATGATAAATATTCAAACTGTGATGTCTGTAATGTGAATGGAGCCTTGCTAGATGTGGCAACCTCACGTAGTACACAACTGATAGAACTATGTGTAGCAACCCTGAGATAGAGACTATTACCTCCTGAAAAGCATTTTGTTTTTTGCCTTTGTTGATGTGGCTGCAATGGTGCTAGAGTGCTGGGGAATGTGATTTATAAGAACAAGGAATGAAAACCATATCATTATGATGGTTTTGAAATATTATGCTAACTATATAGCTTAATTAAATTATTGGTTATGACCCTGGCATGACTAAATAAAGTAGCTTCTTACTAGCTATTCTTTACTTTATAAAAGTTTTAGCTGAAATGATTGTTTGCACTAAAGCATATTAAAATGTCTTATAAGTTAGATCAGTTCCCAAACTGAGAATGTGACGATTCTATTTTTCTCAGAATTAATAAGGAATGGAATGAGTGGCCAATTTATTATGCCAGTTATCAAATATTACCATATTCTCTATACATGATTACCAGTTTAAAAAGCAACTTAACACAAGAAGTATGTTGAACATAATTTAATTCATTGCTTATGCTCAAAAGATACTTTACTATTTAGATTATCTAAGGTCATGTAACATGCATACATATAATTAGACAGAACATGTTTAAAAATGTACATTGAGTTTTAAGCTTGTTATGGACTGAATTTTGTCCTTCTCAAACTCATATGTTGAAGTCCTAACTCCCAATGTGACTGTAATTGGAGATAAGGCCTTTAGATGATAATTAAGAAAAATGAGGTCATAAGTGTGGGACCCTAATACAATAGGACTGCTGGCCTTATAAGAAGAGAGAGAGAGAATACACACACTCTCTCTCTCTCTTCTTCTCTATCTTTCTCTCGCTCTCCTCCCCAACTGTACACAAAGGATCATGCGAGTACATAAAAGAAGGTGGCTATTTGGAACCAAGGGAAAGCCCTTACAAAACATCAACCTACTGGAACTTTGATTTGGATTTCCAGTTTCCAGACTGTGAGAAAACAAATTTTGTTGTTTAAGTCAACCAGCTTTTTGTATTTGTTATGGCAGCCTGAGCAGACTAATACAACTGTTAATTGGATTCTGAGTCAATGAGCTTTACTATTCATTGCATCTATCAAAATTTCAAATATTAATTTTTATTTTAGACAGTTAGATATTTAGCTGTCTAAAACTCAAATTTAAAAGAATTTTTTCAGTTTCAATGAATACTTTTGAATTACATTTGAAGCAAGTATGTGGTAAAAGTGGACATATAAATCACCTTATTCATCAGCTAATTTTTCTAAGAATATATATCATAGAAACTGTATGTTACAACTCAAATTGCAGGCAAAATATTTCTATAGGACCAATCTTTCTTCAAAGTCATGATCTTATGGCAAAAAAAAATAATATAAAGCAATAAATTACAAGACACAGTCTTAATAGGTTTAAAGTTAATTGCTTAGTCTGATATAATTTGCATAGTCTCTTTGATAATTGCCCCTTTCCCCTATTCCTTCCCTATTCCTCTTCTAGTATGGCATCCAGATACAGAGAAGGAGAGGAGTACAGCATGCATGTCCTCATGTAGTAGGATAGAACGGGACTCCAGGCTTGCACGATTCCTTAGGCTAGCATAACTAGTCACTGAGGCAATGTCCAGTGACTGCCAGGTGACTGAGTGCGTGCCCTGTTGGCCTCCTATGCGGCATTTTCAGCTGATCACTCATGAGTCTTCTCTTGGTCCAGGCAAGACTTCTGGTGGTGCTCCTATTGAACTTGAGTTCACCTTGGTTTTTCTCATGTAGTTTTGACTCTCATTCACTCTCAACTCAAGGTGTCTCCTGTGTACCTATGTTAGTTAACTCTACAACAACATAGGTCCTCCTCTACAGAGTTTTCTAGCCAGATCTTGGTTACTTCTGAGTCTGTTTGATTTTACTTAGGAATCAAGGGAACCTCAGAAAAGCTCTACTTTAAAGCCTCCATCTCCCAAATTTTCTGGGGTGTCAACTTTGTTTGACATAACTGTGGTCCAAATGTTGGGTTGCAAATGGTCTTCTCAGTGTCTCAGATAGGAAGCAGGAGGACAAGAATTCTTCCCTCTGAGGAACAAAACTTGGAGAAGTAAAAAGTTATACACCAGCCACTTTGCACTTCTAATTCTCTTTCTCCTTCTGCTTATAATTCCTCAGAGTCAGAAAGAGAAGACCTATTTATCTAAAATCTAGGGTATCAACTGCTAAGCCTGTCCTTTGATTAGTTGAATGAGAGTTAAAGAAACTTAAACAATCCTTCCCCAAAATAAGAGTTATATATATAATCTACTTTTATTGAGAAGTCTTTATTTGAATGTCAAAACTGAATATTACTTAATTTAATATTTGAACTCTTTCTGTAATTCATCTTAATCTGTACCAGGCATGGAATCCCTCATGGAGTTCTAGAATGAAGATCATATATGCATACATAGAGAGCAAATGGAGTAAGCAAATTTCCCCTCCAAATTTGGTAGACGTTCCCTAAGCAAGATATCAAGAAACAGTTTAGTTGTAAGTGTGTGAGTGTTAAGTATGCATGTACACATAGGTCATGATCCTACATCTAGGGTAGGGCCCAAGCGTCATATTTATTTTGAAAAGTCTCATAGCTAATTCTGCTATAGCTGGGGTGGAGAGTCACTGCTATGTGTATGCATAAAGAAATAGAATATTGATCTTAAAAGGTAGTGCATTGTTATGAAGAGCAGTTTATTTCATTGCTTATGAAGAGCAGTTAGTCTTCAAGAGTCTTCCAAGCTTATTTAAAATAATACTTCCACCTATTAAAACAGTACTTTATTCATTCACATGAATAAATTGACTAAACCAAATGCCTCTATTTAAACATTATCCAAATCTAGCATCAGATTTCATAATTAAGACAGCCTTATCCTATGTGACTGAGATGAAAATGGCTTAGAAGTTTCCACAATTCCCAAACTTCATAAAGATCTTGAAGCACATGATTCAAAACAGAATCTAAATGCCTTGTAAAATTCCTCATTTATAAACATTATCAGTTTCAGACAGGGATAGAGCAAGATAGCCTAGTAGAAACCTTGGGATTATCCCTCCACATAAACAGCAAATTTAACACATAAGCAAGCAAGCACTTTCAGAAGAACCAAAAATCAGGTGAGCAATCATACTACCTGGTTTTAGCCTTATATCAAGGAAAGAGACACTGAAAATGCAGAAAAGACATCTTGCTTTGCCTGTTGCTGCCCATTTACCTGCAGTGCCATGTCAGAATGCCAAGGTAGAGAATTTTCCATGGAAGGGAGAGTGAAGTGACTGTGGACTTCTCATGAAACTCAGGGCCACCTTGACACACGGGAACACAGCACAGGGCAGAATTCTGTCAATGCCTGCTGAAGGAGCATTTAGACTAGCCCAGCCAGAGGGAAATTTCCACCTCAAAAGCCAAGTTTCGGCTAGCCTCACCACTGGCTGACAAAAAGCACCCTGGGCCTGGACTAAATTGTAAAGCAGTCAGGGCCACAAAGGCTGTAGTCCTTGGGCAATTTCTGTTACTGTGCTGGCTCTGAGACAGTGGACTTAGGGTGCACATGATCCAGTGAGACATGAACCATGGCTGCAAGCAGTGCTGTGTTCTCCTCTCTCCAACTCCATGCAGTACAGCTCAAGGAGAGTCTTATTCCACTTGGGGAAAGGAAAGAATTCAGAGGATTTTGTTTTACAACTTAGGTATTAGCTTAGCCACAGTAAAATAAAGTACCAAACAGACTGCTGAAGCCCGAGTTCAGGCCTTAGTTCATAGACAGCATTTTGGGCCCACCCTGGACCAAAAAAAACATGCTGCCCAAAAGGGAAGGACACGGTCCTGGCAGGATTCACCACCTGCTGACTAAAGAGCCCTTGCGCTTTGAATAAACATCAGAAGTAGACAGGCAGCAGTCACCACTGGCTTTGGGTGAGACTGGGTAAATTCAGGTATGACCTAGTGCTGATGGCCATGAGTGAGTGCCAACATACTCTCTGCTCCAACTCCAGCAGCCCAGGACAGAGAATGAAGGAAGGGAGTGAGAGACTCTGCCTACTAATACAGGGAATTCTCTTGTATCTTACCCAAGCCCACCAAAGCAATCCACAGGAGTCTGCAAGAGTCACAACATTATTGGTCTTTGAGCCAATGCCTGATATGGCTCTGGTGACCAAAGACTTAGATCATAACACTCAATTCCCTTTGAATATCTAGAAAACTTCTCAAGAAGGACAGGCCCAAACAAGCTCAGACTGCAAATATTGAAATAAATACCTAACTCTACAATGTCCACGATATTGATCCACAAACATCAAGACCATCAAGGAAACATGACCTCATCAAATAAACTGAATGTACCACTGACCAATCCTGGAGTGATGGAGACATGTGATCTTCTCAGACAGAGAATTCAAAATAGCTTCCCTGAAGAATTTAATGAACTTCAAGACAACATAGAGAGGGAATTTAGAAACCTATCAAAGAAATATGACAAAGAGATTGAAATATTTTTAAAAATCAAGCAGAAATTCTGGAGCTAAAAAAGTCAAATGACAAACAGAGAAATGCATCAGAGTCTCTCAACAGCAGAATTGGCCAAGCAGAAAAAAAGAATTAGTAATGAGCTTGAAGAATAGCTACTTTGAAAATACATAGTTAGAGAGAAAAAAGTAACAAAGAATTAAGCATGTCTACAAAAACTAGAAAATAGCCTCAAAAAGGAAAATCTGAGACTTAAATTGGCTTACATAAGAGATAACGAGAGAGATTGGGTAGAAAGTTTATTCAAAGATAATATAAAGAAACTTTCTAAACCTAGAGAAAGATATCAATATTAGTTACAAGAAGTCATAGAACCCAAGCTGATTAACCAAAACAAGACCACCTCAAAACATCTAAAAATCAAGCTCCCAGAGGTCATGTACAAAGAAAAGGTCTAGGAAAGCAAGAAAAAAGAAAAAGCTAACATATAAAGGAGCTCTAACACATCCAGCAGCAGAATTCTTAAGAGAAAACTTATAGGTGATGAGAGAGTGGCATGATATATTCAAAATGAAAAAAATTAAATATTAGGATATTATATACTGAAAAAATATCCTTCACACATGACAGACAATAAAGATTTCCAGACAAACAAAGCTGAGGGATTTCATCAACACCCAAACCTGTCCTACAAGAAATGCTAAAAGGAGTTCTTCAATCTAAAGAAAAGGACATTAATGAACAATAAGAAATCATCTGAAGATATACAACTCATTGGTAACAGTAAGTACACAAGTACAGAATACTCTATTGCTCTAATAGCAGCATATAAACCACTTATATCTTGAGTAGAAAGAATAAACGATGAACTTAGCAAAAATTACAATTTTTGAGAGATAGATCATATAAAAAGATTATGGATGTAAATCAACAAAAAGTTAAAAGCAGGAGAGAGGTTGAAGTTGAAGTGCAGCATTACTATTAAATTCTTCTTTGCTTGTTTGTTGTAAGCAGAGTTGCCATATGTTTAAAATATTTGTTACTAAACAATTTTTTTGCAAGTCTCATGGTAACTCAAATCAAAAAACCTACAACAGATAGACAAAAAATAAAAGCAAGAATATTAAACACACTACCAGAGAAATCACTTTTACAAAAGAGACAGGAAGAATTAAGAAAGAAGAGAGGACCAAAAACAATCAGAAATCAAATAAGGACATGGTGGAGTAAGTTCTTATATCAATTATAACCATAGAATGTGATAAACCAACTATCCTAATCACAAGCATAGAGTAAGCTGAATGAATAAAAAATAAAGAAACCCTCTTCACCTATAAAACACACATCGACTGAGATAAAGCATGGAAAAGGAATTTATCAAGTATAGAAAGCAAAAAAGAGCAATTAGTATTATATGTCTGTCAGTTACAAATATTTAGTTCAAGACCACCAAACGCAACAAAGAACAAAGAGTTCATCATATAATTTGATAAAGAAGTATTTCAACAGGATTTGACAATTGGTAAATTCTAAATATATATGCAACCACACTGGAATACCAGATAATATAATCAAAAATACTAATCATGAACTAAAAGAGAAATAATCTCAATAAATCATTATTTGAGCACCTAAACACCTCCACTTTAAGTTTTCAACAGATTATTCAGATAAAGTATCATATAGTGAATATAGAACTTAATCTGTTACTAATAGACGCAATATGTTATTAATGAGATATTTATCACAACATTTATCCAACACCACAGAATACATGTTTTCTTTAAGCCTTTTGGATATTAACTAAGACTAGAGTATATGGTTAGGCCACACTACTCTTAAAAAACTCAAAAAAACTGAAAACCTACCAAGATGTTTTCTCTGTACCACAATGGTGTAAAACAGAAATTCATTAACAAAGAGGAACACTGGAAAATACAAACACATGGAAATTAAACAATATGCCCGAATGACCAGTGGTCATCAATAGTTAGGAGATAAATTTTAAAATTTCACAACAAATGGAACATGAAAACAACTATAAACTCATTGATACAGTAAAAGCATTAAATGAGAAAGTTTATAGCAATAAGTGCCTACATCAAAAAAGTAAGAAATCTCAATAAACAATCTAATGATGCATCTCAAAGATAATAGAAAACAACCAAATTCAATCATAGAAGAAAAGAAATATAAAGATCAGCACAAAATAAATGACAACTAAAACAAACCACAAGATCAATGAATGAAAAGTTGTTGTTCCAGAAAAGTAAACAAAATGGCATACCTTTAAGCTAGACTAACACAGAAAAAAGGAGAGACCAAATAATAAAATCAAATGAAAAGGAGAACATTACAACTGATACTGCAGAAATCCAAAGACATCATTAGAGATTATCGTTAACAAATATTAGCAAATAAATTGAGAACTGAGAAGAAGTGGATATAATTCCTAGACAATACAACTAGCAGATTGAACCACAGAGAAATCCCAAAACCTGAAACAAATCATAACTAAGAATGAGATAGAGCAGTATAAATTGTAAAAAGTCCAGGACCTGATGGCTTCATTAAATTCTACCAAGCATTCAAAAGAACTATTATATATCAATCTCCTCAAACTATTCAAAATAAGGAGAAGGAAATACTCCCAAATCATTCTACAGGCCGTATCCCACTGAACCAAAACCACACAAAGGCAAAACACAAAAAATAAAAATATGGTTCATATCTCTGATGACCAACATACAAAAGTAGCATAAAAATACTAGCAAACCAATCAATTTAACTTAATAAAAAATAATTCATATACATATATCAAGTGGGACATCTCAGTGATCATTAGTTAACCATATGCAAATCAGTGTGATATATCATATTGACAGAAATGAAGTAACAAAACCTATATGATCATTTCAACCTGGATGCTGAAAGGAATCAGTAAGATTCACATACCTTTGTGGATAAAAAATTCTCAAAAAAAAGGGTCTGAGAAACTTATCTCAACACAAGAAAGCATATATGCAGACTCACAGCTAGTATCATACCTGAATGGGAGAGAATTGAAAGTTTTCCTGTAAACTGGAAACAAGGAAAGGATGACAACTCTTACCTGCCACCAACATAATACAAAGTTTCTAGGTAGAGTACAGATAAGAGAATAAACTAATGGGCAAAATTATCAATAGGATAAGGAAGAAGTTCAAATTAATCCTTGTCTAAAGACAATTATGACTTAATAATCGTAGAGAAAGTAAAGATTCCTCCATCAAAACTATTCTCTGATAAAATATTTAGTAAAGTTGCAAGATACAAAATTAACATATAAAAGATAGCAGTCTATATACCAAAATAAACAGCTGAAAAGGAAACCAAGAAAGTAATCCAATGTACAATAGCTACAATAAAATAATCTCCAAGGAATAAAACCCCAAAAAGAATGAAAATCTCCTATAACAAAAGGTATAAAACATTGATGAATATAATTGAGAGGATCCCAAAATGGAAAGAATACTCTATGTTCATGGATTGGAAGAATAATATTTGTAAAAAATGCCCATACTACACAAAGCTCTACAGATTTCCATGCATCCCCATCAAATGCCAATTGACATTCTTACACAGAAATAGAAATAATAAATTTACATGAAACACCAAAAGACCCAGAATCATCATCCTGATCTGCTCCCATTGTGAGCAAAGATGAAGTGGAAGGAATCAATCACCTGACTCAATTATACTATAGGGTAATAGTAACCAAAAACAGCCTAGTATTGAATATAAACGAGACAGACCAATGGAACAGACTAGTGAACCAGAAAAATTCACGACATCTGTAGTGAATCGTAATTCCAACAAAGGTGCAGGACATACAGTGGGGCAAAGGACAGTCTCAATAATTGTTGCTGGAAAACTTGGATATCCATATGCAGAAAATGAAACTAGACCCTTTATCTCTCACCATATTCAAAAAAATCACATCAAATGGATTAAAGACTTAAATCTAAGAACTAAAACTATGAAAATTACTAATAGAAACATTGTAGAAAATGCCTCAGAATTATATTTTTGAGTAATACCACAAGCCACAGGCAACCAAAGCAAATTGGCAAAAGGATCAAACATCAAGCTAAAAAGCTTGCTTGCACAGCACAGAACAATCAACAAAGGGATAGAACCATCAGCTGAAAGGGAAAAATATGAAGTAATCATCTGATGAAGAATTAATAACTAAAATATATAAGGAGCTCAATAACTCAAAGAAAAATCAATAATCTGATTTTTAAAAATGGCGCAAAGGACTGAATAGACATTCTCAAAAGAAGATATACCAATGTCCAATACATATATAAATAACCTCAACATCATTACTCATCAGAGAATGCAATCAAAACTACAATGAGATATTATCACCCCACGTTAAAATGGCTTTTTTTTTTTTTTCAAAAAGCAGGCAATAACGAATGCCTGGTAGAGGATGTGAGAAAGTGAAACCTTGTAATTGTGGTGAGGGATGGTAAATAGTGCAAACCACTGTGAAAACAGTCATGAAGGTTTCCTCAAAAAACTAAACATAGAATACTATATTGACCAGCAAACCACTGCTGGGGGATATTATTTAAAAGACAAACGGATAATGGAATAAGAAATTGGTGGTACATATACAATGAAATATTATATAGCCCAAAATGGAATCTGCCATTTGCCAAAACATGGATTGAATGGAGAACATTATGTTACGTGAAATATAGCAAAGTGCGAAAGACAACTATCAATGTTCTCTCACTTATATTGGGAGCCTAAATAGTAAAACAATGATCTCATGGAGACCAGAGAGTAGAATAATGGTTTACCAGAGGCCTGGGGAAGGTGGTGGGTTGTGGGGTTGTAAAGTGGGGATAGTTAATGGTACAAAATATAGTTCATCTTAACTAGAATAACCATATTTGGGGAAGCACAACAAAGTGACTATATCAACAAAAGGGTATACTTTAAAATAAACTAAAATTGAATTGGAATGTTCCTAAACAAAGAAATGACAAATGCTGAGTGATGGATTAACCCATTTCCCTTGGAAAAAAAAAATAAATTTGATTAATACATTGTATGCCTGTATCAAAACTCACTAGACCCTATAAAAAATATACAACTTTTGTGCCATATTAAAAATTAAAAAGAAAAAGAAAATATTATCGTCTAAATAAAAGCCTGAAATTTCCTGCTTCTACATCATTCAAAAAATGTAAGCCTCCCTAATAAGTGCAACAGTTTACTATTATGACAAATACACTTAATATATATACTTCAAAATATTAATTGCATGGATTATTTTGATTGCAAATATTCCTTCATATAACAAAAATAAAGATGAACATGACATCTGTGCAAGTACTAATCGCAACAACTTAGACATTGACAAATCTCACTTCATCCACGTCCAGGCATGACTGCATAACATAGCCAGAGCCACAGCCTGGCACTCTCCAATATTGACGGTTCCCAGTCAATCACTAAGAGATATCACTTTAAATCAAA
>NC_033665.1:55308553-55379096 GCF_000165445.2 Microcebus murinus | reverse complement strand
AAAACAGTTATCGTTAGTTCTTAAAAAAGCATATATACAGCTACCATACAAAGCTAAGCATTGCAGTCTTGGTCATTTATCTCACAGAAATAAAAGCTGTGCTCACACAAGAACCGTAAACAAACACTTATAGCAGCTTTATTCATAATAGCAAAAAGCTGTACGAACCAAGTCCTTCTACGGGTAATTTATTAAAACACTGTAACCCATCCAACCATTGGAATACTTACTCAGCAAATAAAAAGAAATAAACTATTAATACACAAAACGACTGCATGATCTCCAGAAAATTTGATGATGATAAAATTCAACCCCAAAAGGTTAAACTACTGAATGTGATTTATAGATTTACCAAACATTCGTGAAATAAAAGTTCAGAAATGGAGAATGATTATGTCAAAGTTTAAGGGTAGAGGTGAAGTGAAAAGGAATGTGGGGTCTTATGGTGGACATGTGGGTGAAGGCAATATCCTCTATCTGAGTGTCATCAATGAGAAAATCCTGGTTGTGATACTGCATTCAGTTTGCAAGATGCAAACCATCTGGAAAACTGGAGTAAAGCGCACCTAGTCTCTCTTTTATTATTTCTACAACCTTATTGGTCTACATTATCTCAAAATAAAAATCATAATTTGAAAGAACACACTGGAAAGGTCACCTCTCCTCCATCAAACTCTTATAACCTATGTGAACACAAATTTTAGAAAGCTCTTTCAGAAACTGTATTATTTATTGGATGAATGAGAGTGATAATCGCACTGCTTTAAACAATTCATTCCAAAAGTATGTTGTGAGTAATACTACACTTTACAGCTGAGTATTCAAAACCCGCAAATCATAAAGACCTTTTTAAACTGTAAATTGTTGGTTGTTGTACCTTTGACCGCTTATTTTCAAGTGATCAACCCATAGAATACACAGAAAGCTTTAGAGTGAAGAAAAAGGTCTCTAGATAATAATTTCCCATATGAGATAAGAAAACAGAAGCCGAAGGTGAGTTTAAATGGGGGCAAGGGTCACACTACCAAGTTTGAGCACGCGGTGGTCTGCGAACCCCAGTCTCTTGGTCCTCTGGACCCTTGCTCTCCAACACTCATATTTAAATCTTGTATTTCTCATAGATACGTCATGTACCAACATAAAACAACCGTGTTTGTAAATCTGGCTTGTTTTGGATTATGTAATTGTGGAAATTTATTAGTAATTTAAGGAAAGAGGACTGTTAAATCTTCTTATATTAGCCTACTCTGTTGCTGAAAGTACATACAAATCTATTTAGAGAAAGAGTGCATAGTTGGTTAATGGTGACTCAAGCATAAATGAACTGTATGAAACATGAAAATGGGCATCAAAATTCAACTGATTTTAAATAGGTCCCTTATAAGATGGAGCAAGTAGTAAAACATACCAAGCTAGGAAGGGCACATTATTTATTGACCCTTCAAAAATGAGCATACCAATTGTCATACACCATTAAATTGGATGGTATTATAAATAAACCCAAAAGTAACTTGCTCTTCTGTGACCTCTGGGCAGTTCACACACTGACACATAAACAAGAAATGCAATCTAAAGCATTCTTTGTAGAAATCTGAGTTGAATCTGAAGACTTAGAAAAATCTTAGAAAAATGGAAGAAGTTACATAGCACGTAACATTACATTGTCTTACCTTTGCTTTGTTTGCTTCACTTCTTACCTGAATTTCTTAACCCTTCAGATCGCCCAAACACAGTTTAGTTCTGAGTCAGTGCCTACTTTCTTTCT
This sequence comes from Microcebus murinus, assembly GCF_000165445.2. Taxonomy (NCBI): domain Eukaryota; kingdom Metazoa; phylum Chordata; class Mammalia; order Primates; family Cheirogaleidae; genus Microcebus; species Microcebus murinus. The sequence continues at coordinate 55,377,331 of NC_033665.1, read as the reverse complement.
CTGAAATATCAATCTATCTCTCTTCCCTCCTCTCTTCCCTTCCCTTTAGCACTCACCTTCATACTTGATCTCTATCTATATTGCCTTCTCTCTATACTTCTCATTCCCTTCCAAAGCCCACCCTCTTTGCATAGTTGTTGCTCTTCAACAGCCCAGCAAGAGTTCTAACTTCTGGATCTTTAACAGGGTGCACTTTCTGGAGAACGATAATATTCCTACTTTATAATTATCAAAAATTTAGAAGTAAAACACCGTGTTTCCCCAAATAGACCTACCCATAAAAAGCCTAGCAGGATTCTCTAAGCATTGGGCAGTGAAGGCCTGACCTCAAAATAAGACGCTACGTGAAGGGTGTGCTTACGCAGCAGCAACCATGATTCTCGTCGTGGGTGAAAGAAGATGAGCAGCCCTTCTCATCTGCCCATGAAGCTCTTATTCCTGACATAGAATTGGCCAATTGGTTCTAAAGGAAATAGAGGTCGCAGAAATCAGATGGAATTCGGGTTTGAGAGTTATGATGAAGTTTCAGCAAAAGATGACTCAACTTATATTTGTAATAAACTGTAGATTGTTGTACTGACTAAAAAATAACAATTCTGCAAAAATAAGCCTAGAGTGTCGCTGCTGACGAAATAATATAGAGACTCTGTCTCATGTTCGGGGATACAATGGTATAATTTTGGCTGAAATAAAAGCACAACTATATGATAATGAAAATGTAAATGGTCTGCTTCTGGCTCCTGCATTCCTTCTATTGAAACAGGGGTAAGAGTATTGGGTATTGTATACAGTGACGCTGGTTATAGGTTATTGAAATATCTCATGAAACGTACACATACCTTGGTCTTGCAGACATTGGAAAGATAGAGAAGTGTCAACTGAGTCGCTTAGCCTGAGATTCCTGGTATAGGAAATGCATGTTCCGTGGTTTTGTCCTTCATATTTTCTTACTAGACTATTAATAGGAATTCTACACTGAAAATAGCATGTAAGAAAATTTACTCAGAACCCCTGCCTGAGTTATATTCAGAACTTCAGCGGTAATGGGTGATTTGATTCCTGGAATTTAGTTAGAACAAACAAGGGAAATATTTTATTAAAATATGTCATTAAATAAATAGCTCCAAAGTCAAGTGAAGTATTAGTGAAGTATTCTGTAAATTCAATAGGAGTAAATCACAGAGCACTTCAGGCTGGAGGGAGCCGGTTAATGTGAGAATGGTCTCCACTGGGTTGTCACCATACCTGTATTTATACTTGATTCCTGCCAGTTTCATCATCGAATCTTGGATTCCTCCTTGATGGAAGGAGTGCTAAGAACACTGGCTCTTTCCTCGTTTTCGCTAAACTTGAGAGAAAGAAATTAGAAGCATTTGTGGAGCCATGGAGAAAGGTCAGTACCTGGATCTTACCAGAAGAATTGGAGAGCAGAGAGGAAATGGTGTGGTTAACTCATGAGGCAGTGCGACTCGGCGCAGATACACAGAAATGAATTTATAGAGATAAAATGTGTTGCTCACTAATGCTTTCACTTGATTTTTTATGTGTCCTGAGCAAGGTAGATATACAAGGCTCCTTCAACCATAACTTTTATCAAGTAATGTAAATATAATGCCACAAGGTATGTTGCTATTCAGTAGCTTTGAATCAAAATGGAGAAAGTAACTATCTAGCGTAACATCGTATACCCTCTCCACAACATGGTTCTTCCATTTCTGGGAGTTGATGTGTGAATAGAGAACGGTAAATTTAATTTTGATGACTGCGATTCATATAGAACTTAGCAGTTCATGTATTAAAACTATTTTAAAGTTTATATAACTATTATATAACAGTTTATAACTATTATATATAACTGTTATGTATATTAATATTATGTTATATAACTTTATATAATATATTAACTAGATGATAACTGTTATAACTATACTAGCTTATTATATATAGTGAACTTATATAGTAACATTAAAATGTCATTATATTATTTAAGTTTCATACCTAAGTATTAACAGTATCACTTTTGAATAGGTCTATATGTGTTTCGTAGGTGTATATTTTTTCCACTTTCTTTCACAGAAAAAATGATTATTCAGAAAAACAATTAGGATTATTTTCTTTTTATAATGTTAAATTTGGCAGAAATGATAGATACATGAAATTTCTATTATCCAGACTGCCTGAACATATTATAGATTAGTAAACATATTTATGTTACACATAACAAAAAACAGTGAAACAATCACTAATGATAATATCTTTTTAATTACTGAAGTATTTTATAAATCTGACCATAAAAACTTAATAGATATACTATATTACAAGTATTAAGAAGAAAGTGCCTGAATAGTAATAATGTTTAGTCAGAAAATGGCCAAACAGAGACTTAAATTTTCATAAAAAATCCGCTTGAGAATATTAGACTAATTCTACCCATGTGTCATTCCATATTTAGTTCAGAGGTTCTTGTTGTTGTTTTTCTGAAATTCTGCACTTCTTGACACAAATATATCCGAGAAGATTTCAAAGAACCGAATGTTTAGGTCCTGTTTCTTTGATTGGATTAGAATGATGACTGACAGTATATTTTAAGTCCAATACAGCCTCTCCTGATCCAAATCTGCATGCTTAAATTATTCGAAAGGAGAAACAGAAGGATGGAGAATTGGGCAGGAATAACTTCAGATCGTAGCACATTTCTGAGAAAGCCTCAGTCAAGCTGATTGGTGTTTCCAAGCAAAAGTTGCCCACTGAAGGAGTCTCACGTTGGACAAGAATAGCTCAGCTCTAGAATTCTCGCCATGCTCAGTTATTAGCTGGGAACAGGCAAGAGGATTGTGTTCTCTGACTGAATGAAATGATGGATCCAAAGGTGCAGCAGCTGGCGTTGTCACTCAACTATGTTCTCTCTAGCAGGTTGCTTAAAGGAACATTTGTGTGACACACGTACATGGTGGTCACCACAGGTGTGAACACCTGTTCTAATTCTGCTTCATGTGTTTAAAGGCATAAATACAATTCCCTCACACCTTTAGAAATACAAAATAGTGTGAAGCAAGCATTTACACAATTAAAGGGAGAAACAGACAATATTATAATATCATAGATGACTTCCATACTTTCAATAATGTATAGAACAACTAGACAAAAGAATACCCAGGAAATAGAGGACTTAAATAATGCTATAGACTAATTTAATCTAACAGAAATATACAGGATACTGTACCCAACAATAGCAGAATATATATTTTTTTCAAGCATACATAGAACATTCTCCAGGATAGGTCATAATTAGGCCACAAAATGAGTCTTAATAAATTTTAAAAGATTGAAATATACACAGTATCTTTTGTGATCATAATGGAATGAGTAGAAAACAATCATGGAAGGAAAGCTGAAAAATACACAACCATGTAAAAATTAAACACATTCTTTAAAAACTAGTGGATCAAAGAAGAAATCACAGGGGAAATTAGAAAATATCCTGAGAAAAATGAAAATGAAAACACAATATACCAAAATGTATGGGATACAACAACAGCAGTACTAAGAAATTTATATGTGTAAATGTTTACACTATAAAAGAAGATCTCAAATCAACAGCCTAACTTGACACCTTAGCAAACTACTGAAAGAGAAACATACTAAATCTAAAGCTAGCAGAAGGAATAATTTAAAAAAAGATGAGAGCAGAGATAAATAACGTAAACAATAAAAAACAATAGAGAACATTAATGAAACCAAGAGTTGAAGTCTTCAAAAGACCAGCAAAATCGACAAAACTTTAGCTATATTAATGAGGAAAAAAGAGAGAAGACTCAACTAAAATCAGCAATGAAAGAGGGTACAATATTACTGATACTATAGAACTAAAAAGAATATTAAGAGAGTACTATGAACAATTGTACATCGACAAATTGGACAACTAGATGTAAGGGACAAATGCCTAGAAACTTACAACCTACCAAGCCTGAATTGTGAAGACATAGAAAACTTGAATAGATCTATAACACATAAGGAGACAAAGTCAGTCAGTAGTAAAAAAACCTCACAACAAAGAAAAGTCCAGGACTAGAGGGCATAAGTAGTAAATTCTACCAAACATTTAAAGAGATAAGACTAATCCTCCTCAAATTCTTCCAAAAAATTGAAGAGAAAGGAATATATCCAAACTCATTTCATGAGGCCCACATTATTCTGATACTAAAACCAGACAAAGGCACTTCAAGAAAACTGCAGACTAATATCCCTGTTGAATATTGACACAAAAATCTTCAACAAAATACAAGCAAACAAAATTCAACATTATATTAAAAGTTTCATACATTATAACCAAGTGGGATTTATTCCTGAAACATAAGAATTCTTCAACATATGAAAATTTATCAATATCATATGCCACATTAACAGAATGAAGGGAATAAAACACATGATCATATCAATTGATGAAGAAAGAACATTTGACAAAATTCAACACTCTTTCATTATAAAAAATCTTAACAAACTAGGAATAAAAGGAGACTTCAACATAATGCAAACCATTATAAAAAGTCACAGCTAACATCCTATTCAATGGGAAAGACTAAAAGCTTTTCCTCTAAGGTAAGAAACAAGGCAAGGAAGCCTGCTTTTACTAGTTCTTTTTTATTAATACATAATCCTAAAAGTCCTATCCAGAAAAATTAGGAAAGAAAACAAATAAAAGGTATCCAAATTGGAAAGGAAGAAGTAAAATTACCTCTGTTCACAGACAACATGCTATTATATGTAGAAAATTCTACATATTCACACACACAAAAAAAACAATTAAGACCATAAACAAATTTAGCAAAGTTGCAAGTATACAAAATCAGCACTCAAAAATCAGTTGCATTTCTGTACATGAACAATGAACATTCTGAAAAGGAAATTAAGAAAACGATTCCATTTACAATAGCATCAAAAAGAATAAAATATTTAAGAATGAACTAAGAAGACAAAAGACTTATACACTGAAAACTATAAAATGTTGCTGAAAGAAATTAAAGACAACACAAGTGGAAACACATGCTATGTTCATGGATTGGAAGGTTTAATATTGTTAAGATGCCAATATTACCTAAAGTGATCTACAGATTAAATGAAATCTCTATCAAAATCCCAATGGCATTTTTTTCAGAAATAGAAAAATTCATCTGAAAATGCATATGAAATTTTAAGGAACCCTGAATAGAAAAAAAACAATCTTGAAAAATAGGAACAAAGTTGGAGTTCTCACACTTTCTGACTTCAAAACTGACTGTAATGCTATAGTAATCAAAACAGTATGGTGCTACCATAAAGACAAACATACAGTGAAATAGAATAGAGCCTGGAAATAAACTTTCACGTATATGGTTAAATGATTTTTGACAAGGGTGCCATGACCATTCAATAGAGAAAGAATAATCTTTTCAACAAATGATATCGAGGAAATTAGATATCCACATGTAAAAGAATGAAGTTGGACCCTTGCCTTATTCTATATACAAAAAGGAACTCAAAGTGAATCAAAAACCTAAATGTAAGAGCCAAAATTATAAAACTCTTAGAAGAAAACATAGAGGAAAACCTTCATGATGTTGAATTTGTCAATGATATCTTGGAGATGACATCAAATGCATAGGCAACAAAAGGAACAATAGACAAATACTACATCTACAAATACTACAATATGATGTCTACAAATAGACATATACTACATCAAAGTTTAAGACTGTGTTAATCAAAAGTCACTATGGAAAGTGAAAAGAGTGAAAAGGCAACCCAATGGAATGGGGGAAAATATTTGCAAATCATATATCTGATAAGAGGTTAATATTCAATATACAAAGAACTCCTACAATTCAACAACCAACAAACAAACTCAATTAAAAGATGGTCAAAGGACTTGAATAGACATTTCTCCAAAGATATACCAATGACTAATAATATTATGAATAAATTATAACTAATTATTAGGGAAATGTAAATGAAAACTACATGAGATACCACCTCACACTCATAAGAATGCTATTGTCAAAAATAATGAGAAATAACAAGTGCTAGCACGCTGTGAGGAAGTAGAAACCTGTGTACACTGCAGGTGGAAATGTAAAATGGTAGCTGCATGAAAACGTATGGTGTCCTCAAAAAGTTTAAAATAGAATTACTATATTATCCAGCAATTACATTTCTATGCATATGCCCAATACACAAAATAATTGAAAACAGGGACTTGAACAGATATTTGTACACCCATGTTCATATTAGCATTACTCACAATAGCCAAAAGGTATAAGTAACCCATTTGTACCTCTGTATCTCTCTCTCTTCCTTCCTCCTTCTTTCTTCCTTCTTCCTTCTTCCTTCCTCTCTTCTTCCTTCCCCCCCCTCCTCCTTCCTTCCTTCCTTCCTTCCTCCTTCTTCTCTTCCTCCTTTCCTCCTTCCCTCCCTCTCTCCCTCCTTCCCTCCTTTTTCTCCTTCTTTCTCTTTCTCCTATTTTTACTCTCTGCCCCTTCCCTCCCTCTCCTTTCTGCTCTCTCTCTGTCCCACCTCATCATATTGATGTTCCATTAATGTTCTATCGTTCTCCTGCCCATCTGAATGAATAGGCAAACAAAGTGAGGTATATACAGTAAAGAAATTTAGGCTTAAAAAGGAAATAAATTCTAACACATGCTACAATATACATGAACCATGTAGACATTGTGCAAGTGAAATAAGCCAATTACAAAAGGACAAAAAGTAAATTATACTACTTTTAGTGTACCTAGAGTAGTTAAATATGCAGATACAAAGTAGATGGCGGTTGCCAAGGGCTGGGGAAGGAAGAACGGGTATAGCTCAATGAGTATGGAGTTTCAGTGTCAAAGATGAAGAAAGTTCTGAGAGAGATGGTAGTGATGGTTGCACAACAATGTGAATGTACATAATGCCATTGCACTGTACATGCGAAAATAGTTAAAATGTTAAAATTTATGTTATCTATGTTTACCACAATTAAAAACACGAATTTATCCAAATATATTAAGATGCATAGACTAAACCAACTCACTTCAAAAAATATATACATTATAATTGAACAATATGAATTGAACAATATGAATCATAAATAATTTAAGCAATGATGATTTGGATCAGGAGAGCTGTATTGGACTTAAAAATATCTAGTCAGTCATTCATTTATCAAAGGAAAACAGGACCTAAACATTCAGTTTCTTTGAAATCTTCTGGATATATTTGTATCCCAAGAATGACAGAAATTTCCAGAAAAAAACAAAAACAAAAAACCTCTGAACTCAATATATGGAAATGACACATGGGTAAATTAGTCCTAATATTCTCCAAGGAATTTTTATGAAAGAATTTAAGCTCTCTGGTTTGGGCCATTTTCTAGACTAAAACATTATTACTATATCAGGACACTCCTTCTTAAGTATTGTATATAGTATATATGCTATTAAGTTTTTATGGCCAGAATTTATTAAAATACTTCAGTAAATTAAAAAAAAGTATTATCATTAGGTGATTGTTTCACTGTTTTTTTTATGTTGTTAACATAAATATGTTCTACTAATCTATAATATGTTCAGAGGATTGGATAAATAACAAATTCATAATCTATCATTCTCCAAAATTAACCTATAAAAAGAAAATAATTCCTAAAGTTGTTTTTTTCATGAAATAATCATTTTTTCTGGTGAAAAGAAAGTGGAAAAAATATACATAGAGACACACATATACCAAATATATGTTAATACCTCTAGTGATGGAAAACTATAAAAATAATAATGACATTTTTAATAGTTATATATAACTATATATAAAGCTAGCTTATAATATTTATAGTTATATAACATTATAATAGTATTAACATTATATAATAATAGTTATATAACAGTTATATATAACTAGTTATATAAACTAGTTATATAATAGTTATATAAACATTTAAAATAGTTTATATAATAACAATGAAACTGCTAAGTCTATATGAATGCATCAGAGTCAAAATTAAATTTATCCCGTGTCTCTAGTTTACACATCAACTCCCAGAAATTGAAGAACCATGTGTTGGAGAGGGGTATACGATGTTAGTACAGAGTTGCTTTCTCATTTTGATTCAAAGTATACTGAATAGGAACATACCCTTGTGAGTCAATTATATTTACATTACTTGAATGAAAATTATATGGTTGAAAGAGCCTTGGTATATCTACCTATGCTCAGGATCACATAAAAAATCAAGTGAAAGCATTAGTAAGCACACATTTCTATCCATACTATAAATTCCATTTTCTGTGTATCTGCCCGATGCAGCTGCCTCCATGAGTTAACCACACCATATCCCTCCGCTCGCCAATTCGCTTGGTAAGATCCAGCTGTACTGACCTTTCTCCAATGCTCCACAATGCTCTAATTCTTTCTCTCAAAGTTTAGCAAAATGAGGAAAGAGCCAGTGTTCTATAGCTCCTTCCAGTCAAGGAGGAATGCCAAATTGAGATGAACTGGCAGGAATAAGTATAAATACAGATGGTGAAGCCCAGTGGGACCCATTCCTACCCATATATAAGGCTCCCTCCAGCCTGAGTGCTCTGTTGAATTTACTCTATTGAATTTACAGAATACTTCACAATACTTCACTTGACTTTGGAGCTATTTATTTAATGACATATTTTCATGAAAATATTTCCCTTGTTTAGTTCTAAACTAAATCTCCAGGAATCAAATCACCCATTACCCTGAAGTTCTGATATAACTAGGCAGGGGTTTGAGTAAATTTCTCAATATAATGCTATTTTCAGTGTAGAAGTTCTATTAAATAGTCTAGTAAGAAAAATATGAAGGACAAGAACCAGATGCATTTTCTATACCCAGGATGCTCAGGCTAAGTGACTCAGTGACCTTTCCTATCTTTCCTATGTCTGCAAGACCAAGCTATGTGTACGCTTTCTGAGAGTGATTTCAATAACCTTATAAACCCAGCGTCACTGTATAAATACCCAATAACTCATTACCTGCTTTCCAATAGAAGGACATGCAGGAGCCAGAAAGCAAAGCCAATTTACATTTTCATTATCATATAGTTGTGCTTTTATTTCAGCCAACCAATTATACCATGTTTCCCCGAAAATGAGACAGAGTCTTATATTTATTTTTCCTCAAGCAGACACCCTAGGGCTTATTTTTAGCAGATGTGTTATTTTTTTAAGTACAGTACAACAATCTACATTTATTCAAATATAGTTGAGTCATCTTCTTCTGAAACTTCATCATAACTCTCCAAACCCCGAATTCCATCCTGAATTTCTTGCGACTCTATTTCCTTTAGAACCATTGGCCCCAATCTCTCATGTCAGGCAATAGAGCTCTCATGGAGCAGATGAGAAGGGCTGCCCATCTTCTTTACCACTCCACGACAAAATACATGGGTTGTGCTGCGTAGCCACACCCATCACTAGGTCTTATTTTGAGGGTAGGGCTTATATTGCACAAATGCTTAGAAATCCTGGTAGGGCTTATTTTATGGGTAGGTCTTATTTTGGGGGAAACACGGTAGATTTTATTCTAAAGTTTTTATAATTACAAAGTAGAATATTATGTTCTCCAGAAATATGCACCCTGTTAGAAAATCCAGAAGTAGAAACTCTGTGAGTCTTTTGGCAAGAGCAAAAACTATGCAAAGAGGGTGGGCTTTGGAAAGGGAATAGAAGGTATAGAGAGAAGAGCATATAGTAGAGATCAAGTATGAAGGGTGAGTGCTAAAGGGAAAGGGGAAGAGAGGGAGGGAGAGAGAGAGAGATTGATTTTCAGAGAAAGAAAGTAGGCACTGAACATCAGAAGCATAAACTTGTTTGGCAGCTCTGAAGGGTTAAGAAACTTCAGGTAAAGAAGTGATAGCAAACAAAGAAAAGTAGAACAATGTAATGTTAGGTGCTATGTGACTTCTTCCATTTTTCTAAGATTTTTCTAAGTCTTCAGATTCACTAAGATTTCTACAAAGAAATGCTTTTAGAGTTGCATTTCTTTTTAATGTGTCAGTGTGTGGAACTGGCCCCAGAGGTCACAGAAAGAGCCAAGTTACTTTTGGGTTTTATTTATATACCTCCAATTTAATGGTGTATAGAAAACTGGTAGTCATTTTTGAAGGGTAATAAAATAATGTGCCCTTTAGCATTGTTATTTTTACTTACTTGGCTCCATCTTATAAGACTATTTAAAATCAGTTAGAATTTTGTATGCCCATTTTCATGTTTCATACAGTTCAATTTATGCTTGAATGTCACCATTAACCAAACTATGCCAACTTTCTCCTAATAATTTTATGTACTTTCAGCAAAGAGTAGGCTAATATAAAGAATTTAACAGTCCTCTTTCCTTAAATTATTAATAAATTTTCCACAATTACATAAATCAACAAGCAAGCCAGATTTACAAAACACGGTTGTTTTTAAGGTTGGTATATGGACTATCTATGAGAAACATAAAGAATTTAAAATATGAGTGTGAGAGCAAGGGTCCAGGGACCAAGAGACTGGGCTTCCAGACACCGCTGTGCCTCAAATTGGTCGTGTGACCTTGGCCACCCCATTTAAACTCCCTTGGCTTCTGTTTTCTTATCTCATATGAGAAATTTTATCTAGATGACCTTTTTATCTCTTCTACCTCTAAACCTTTCTGTGTATTCTATGGGTTGATCACTTGGAAAATAAAGCGTCAAAGGGTACAACACCAACATTTGCAGTTAAAAAAAGTGTTTATGATTTGCGGTGGTTTTGATACTCAGCTGTAAAGTGGTTAGTATACTACAACATAGCCTATTTGATGAATTGTTTTTAAAAGCAGTGCGAATTATCACTCTCTTCATACAATAAAATATATTTTCTGAAAAGCTTCCTAAAATTTTTGTGTTCACATAGGTTTAAGATTTGATGGAAGGAGAGGTGACCTTTCCATGTGTTCTTTTCAAATTATGATTTTTATTTTGAGATAATTGTAGACTCAAATAAGGTTGTAAGAAATAATAAAGAGAGATCCTAGGTGCCCTTTACTCAGTTTTCCCAGATGGTTGCATCTTGCAAAACTGTAATGCAGTATCACAACCAGGATTTTCTCATTGATACACTCAAGATAGAGGATATTGCCTTCACCACCACTCCACCATAAGACACCCACATTCCTTTTCACTCTCACCTCTACCTTAACTCTTGACAAGTAATCTGTTTTCCATTTCTATAATTTTTCATTTCAAGAATGTTGTGTAAATCAAATCACATAGTATTTAATCTTTTGGGGTTGAATTTTATCATTCATCAAAATTTTCTGGAGATTCGTGCAGGTCGTTTTGTGGATTAATAGTTTATTTCTTTTTGTTACTGAGTAGTATTCAATGGTATGGATGGGTTACAGCTTGTTTAATAATTCACCCGTAGAAGGACATTGTGTTGTACCAGCTTTTAGCTATTATGAATAAAGCTGCTATAAGTGTTTGTGTACAGGTTTTTGTGTGAGCACAGCTTTTCATTTCTGTGAGATAAATGACCAAGACTGCAATTGCTTAGTTGTATGGTAGCTGCTTATATCATTTTTTAAGAAACTAACAAACTGTTTTCCAGAGTGGCTGCAATATATTACATTCCCATCAGCAATACATGAATGACCCAGTGTCTCCACAACCTTGGCAGCAATTGGTGTTGTCAATGTTTTTTTTTAATAGGCTTTATGTTTTAGAACAACTTTAGATTTACATAAAAATTGAGCAGATAGTGCAGAGAGTTGCCATATATTCCCACACACAGTTCCTCTATTATTAACCTTTCACATTATATGCTACATTCATTACAATTAATAAATCAGTGTTGCTACATTATTTTTAACTAAAGCTGACATTAGTTTATTATTAGTTTATTCAGTTTTTTTGGTTTTTACCTAATGAACTTTTTCTATTCCAGAATCCCATCCAGGATACCATATTACATTTAGTTGCCATGTCTCCTTAGGCTTTTTTTTTTTTTTTGGCTGTGACAGTTGCCCAGAATTTCCTTTATCTTGATGAACTGGTGTTGAGATTTTGCCAGTTCAAGTGAAGTGCAGAAACCTCCCTTTATATCCTGTTACCCTTCCCCATTATAATTGCCTTAAACATTTCCTCTACATTCATTTAAAATTATATCAGTGTTTATGTTTTTTGCTTTAACTTTCTAATAAGAGGAGAAAAAAAATAATTCAAGAAGACAAAGAAAGTCTATTTAATTCACCTATATTTTACTATGTTCTTTCTTTCTTGATGTTCCAAGTTTCTTTCATATCCTTTTTGTTTAAAGAGTTCCTTTAGCCATTCTGTTAGAATAAACCTGTTGATGGAACTCAATCTTAGTTTTCCTTTATCTAAGCATATCTTGATTTCTCCTTTACTCCTGCCATTTTTAATATCATGAGAATGGTTACATGGCTGGATACTTTCCAGTTAGCCTGTGTACTCTGGCAGGGTATAGGATTTAAAGTTCATGATTCTTTTCTTTCAGCCTTAAAAAAATAATGTTCTCCATTTTTTTTTTTTTTCCTTCATGGTTTCTGATGAGGAATCTGTCATTCAAATTGTTTTCCACTATAGGTAAGGTGCTCTGTCATTGCTTACAAATGTTTTCTTTGTCTAGTTTTCTGAAGTTTGACTATGATGTGTCTTGGTGTAAACTTATTTGGGTTTATCCTGTTTTGGGGTTGCTTAGCTTCTTGAATCTCTAGGTTTATGTCTTTAGTCAAATCTGAGACATATTCAGCTATCTTTTATTTAAAAATATTTCTGCCCTGCCCACTTTTTTTCTCTCCTACTTGGGGTCTGATAGCACAGGTCTCTGAGGCTCTATTCTTTTTTTATATTTTCTCTCTGTTGTCCAGATTGGCTAATTTATCTATGTTCAAGTTTACTGTTTGTTTCCTCTGTCCCTTCCATTCTGCTCTTGAGCCTGTCTAGTGTGTGTTTTTTATTTCAGTTCTGTAGTTTTCAGTTCTAAATTTCCATTTCGTTCTTTGTTATGTCTTCTATTTGCTAAGACTTTCTCTTTTTTCATTTATTTCAAGCATGTTCATAATTATTTATTGAAATATTTTTATGATAGATGTTTTTAAATCTTTGCCAGATAATTCTAGCATCTCTGTCATCTTGTATTGACATCTATTGCTGGTATTCTTATCATTAAATTTGAGATCTTCCTGACTTGAGGGATGATAAGACATTTCTGACTGGACATTTCTTTGTATATTATGAGGCTCTGTGTCTTATTTAAATCCTCTGTTTTAGCTGGATGACTCTAACATTGTTCTGACAATAGAATAAGGAGTGTGCTGCCTTAGTTATTGCCAGGTGTCAATAAAAGTCCATCTTTCCCACTTGTCCTTAGGGAGAAGGGCTCCCTATTATTGCTGAGTGGAGGTGAGAGTCTTAGCTCCCCACCAGCCTTCACTAGTACCTCCTTGGCTTGGAGACATAGGAATGTCTTGTTACTGCTCATAAAGTGCCCTCTAATGACACCAAATTCAAGGGGGGAAGGTGAAAAGTGGCCTTGGTATCGCTGGGTGGTGGCAAGAGTCCTGATTCTCCAGTAGACTTCCTTTGACACTATCCCAGTGGGAATGGGTGGGGTGTGTCTTTATTGCTGGGTGAAGTGGAAGCCCGGGCTCCCTACTGGGTCTCTAGGCACTGTTACTGCTTGGGTCCCAGCAATCTTCTTGGTATCTTCTGGCACCACCAGAGGGAGGGATGAGGCACACCCCATTACAGCCTGGAAAGTGTGAAAGTCTAGGCTCCTAACGCAGGCTTTGCTGGCATTGGTGCAGGTTGGTCTATGTTTTTTTCTTGTGTTTTTTTAACCTGGTTTATAGTAGTTATTGTCTAAGAATTTACTCTCTTGCTAGGTTGCTCCTTTCCTGATTCTTTGGCTAAAAAGAGCAGACTTTTGGTTATTTCTTTATTTATATCTTCACTCATTGGTGTTTGTGGGTTTACAGCTTTCAGTTCCAAGTCTAAGATATATGAGGCATAACAATAAAAAAAAAATTTAAAAAAAATTCCAGGGAACTCCCTGTCATGTTGTTCTTCAGGTCCTGAGGTCCCTATTTGGTGTGTGTTCTTCTTCTCACCTTGTAGAGTCGTCTCATGTTCTATGTTTGTTTTATTTATAATGTCCAGGGTTCTTCTTGGAAGGATAGACAAAAGTATGTCTACACCATTTTCTCAGAAGTGGCAATCTTATTCTTTCTGCATATATTTAATGGTGTATTTTAGAACTTCAGATAGTTAAAACTAAATGTCATTTGTTTGCACTTTCCAAAAAAAGCAAGAAGAAAATTCTTTCCTTTGAGATAGTAAATATCTTCTACAGTGTCTGTTTAATCTGTGGTTACTCTACCTTTTTGGCATTTATACCTCCATGTTTCTTATCTTGATTTCTTAACTTTCTCTAGCATTTGCTTTCCCGGGTGGCACCACTAACTGCTCCAGAGAGTTAATAGTTCCAGAACCTAAGTTATGTAAATGGAGGGGTTTGTTTTTTTTTGCTTAATTGATTAATTGAATAAGTGAATATGCATTTATTTAGTCACTGCTAACTACCCACTTCTCTCCCAAGACTGAATATTTTAGGTTAATTTATCTTCTACTAACGTTGTTTTCTTTTCCCTTAATTATGGAACCCCTTGATACTGATAACCAACAGCAAAAGTCAAGGAATCATAAGAAATAAAAATATACATCTTCTGTTGTGTATCAAACAGAAATCTTTCTTGTAGGATCTCAGCTATTTGTTTCTTGAAGTGTGCCAGGAAGTGGGGAGACTCATAAAATATACCTACATGATCTCAATTAGAATCTCAGTGTGTCTGTATAACCTCTATTTCCAGACTGGGGAAAAAGGAAAACTCGGAGAAGTTAATCAATTGGCTTAAGTTTATACAGTGTATAATTTCTGACTCCAAAACCTGAAATCTTTTTATATATTATCTTTCTTTCTGAGGCTGGTGATGCTTCAGAGAGAAGAGAGGTGAAAGAGCATTTCCTTCTGTGCACTTCTCCGAATGTCAATGTTGAAACCTTTCCACACACACTCACTAAGCACCTATTATGTGGAGAACATATTGCTAGACTCTGGGTATAGATGTGTCAAGGAGGAAGGAGGCTGAAGAGATGATAGGGCCAGCAAGCAGTACTTTTCAGTAAAGGGTACATATTTGTTCTATCTGGAGCTCTGGGCTCCCATATTTTAGAATTTAAAAACTCTATGGACATTGCTACCTACAAAACTTATAGACCCAGAGCAAAATAAAATGTGAGTTCCTTATTCAAAAAGCAGGAAAAGAAGCCATGAAGGGTACTGAAATACAAAGTTTTTTCTTTTTTTCCACTGTTTTTCTCTTGGCTTTCATGTTTTTTTTTTCTTATTTGCTATTTAATGTCATTCTAAGTAGAAAAAATTAAAAATTTTAAATTATTACCAGAAAATTTACCATTCATTCATTCATTTTTTTCTAAAAATGTGTCTGTAGAGACAGAGTCTCACTATATTGCCCAGGCTGGTCTTCAACTCTTGGCCTCAAGTGATCCTCTACCTCAGCCTCCCAAAGTGCTGGGATTATAGGCATGAGCTACCATGCCAGCCCATTCATTCTTATATTCATACCAGTTGTCTGGTTTCTCTCCTTACAACTTATAGTTCTATGTTGATTGACAGTGGTAGACTGGTCATCCTTGTCTTGTTCCAGATCTTAGAGAAAAGGCTTTCCGTTTTTCCCCATTTAGTATGAATGGGGTGTGTCTGTCATATATGACTTTTATCATGTTGGGGCAAGTTCCTTTTATATGCTGTGTTTTGAGAGTTTTTATCATGAAGGGATGTTGAATTTTATTGAATGCTTCTTCAGCATCAATTAAAATGATTGTATCATTTTAGTCCTTCATTCTGTTTGTATGATGTAGCGCATTGACTGATTTGCATATGTTCATCCTTCCTTTCATCACTGGGATGAGTCCCATTTGATCATGATGAATAATCTTTTTAATGTGCATTCGAATTTGATTTGCTAGTTTTTTTCTGAGGACTTTTGCATCTATGTTCATCAGCAATATTGGGCTACAGTTTTCTTCTTTATTGTTGTGGTTTTGGTGGCAGGGTGATACAGACCTCATAGAATGAGTTTGGGAGTATTCTCTCCATGATTTTTTGGAATAGTTTAAGGAGGTTTGATATGAGTTCTTTTTGAATGCTTGGTAGAATTTTGTGAGGCAATCAGGTCCTGGACTTTTCTTAGTTTTTGTTACTGCTCCTGTCTCATTACTTGTTAATGATTTGTTCAGGTTTTGGATTTTTTTTTGTGCTTCAGTCTTGCTAGGTTGTATGTGTCTAGGGATTTATCCATTTCTTCTAGGCTTTCCAATTTATTGGCAAATAGTTACTCATAGTAATCTCTAATGATCCTTTGGATTTCTGCAGTATCAGTTGTGATGTCTCCTTTTCACATTTGATTTTATTTATTTGGACTGTCTATATTTTTCTTAGGCTAAAAGTATTTCAATTTTATTTATCTTTTCAAAAACCAACTTTTCATTTCATTGATCTTCTGTATTTTGTGGGGATTTCAGTTTCATTTATTTTTGTTCTGATCTTTATTATTTATTTTCTTCTACTAATTTTGGGTTTGGTTTGCTCTTGTTTTCCTAGTTCTTTGAGGTATATCATTAGGTTGTTTATCTGAAGTTTTGCCATTTTTTGATGTAGGCAGTTATTGCTATAAACTTTCCTCATATTTGTGCTTTTACTGTATCCATTGGTTTTGATATGTTGTGTTTTTATTTTCATTTGTTTTGAGAAATTTTTAAATATCCTTCTTAATCTTTTCATTGACCCACTGGCCATTCAGGAGCACATTGTTTAATTTCCTCATATTCCTATAGTTTCCAGTGTTCCTCTGATTATTGATTTCTAGTTTTGTTCCACTGTGGTCAGAAAAAAATGCTTGGTATAATTTCAGTTTTTTTGAGTTTTTTAAGAGTGGTATTGTGGCCTACCATATAGTCTATCCTTGAGAATGATCCATGAGCTGAAGAAAAAATGTGTATTCTGTAGCCGTTAGATGAAATGTTCTGTAAATATCTATTAGATCCATTTGGTCTGTAGTACAAATTAAGTCCGATGCTTCTTTGTTGATTTACTGTCTGGATGATCTACTGAAAGTGGAGTGTTCAGATCTCTAACAATTATTGTATTGGAATATCTCTCCTCTTTAGCTCTGATAGTATTTGCTTTATATATCTGGGTGCTCTAGTGTTACGTGCATATATATTTAGAATAGTTATAGTTTCTTACTGAATTTACCACTTTATCATTACATAATGACCTTTGTCTTTTTTGACAGTTTGTGTTTTGAAATATATTTTATCTGATAGAAGTATAGATACTCCTGCCCTTTTTTGGCTTCCATTTGCATAAAATGTCTTTTTCAATCCCTTTACCTTCAGTCTATTTATGTCTTTACAGGTGACTGGATTTCTTGCAGGCAACATATACTTAGCTTTTGTGGGGTATTTTATATTCATTCAGCCTATTGTCTTTTGATTGGAGACTTTTTTTCATTCACATTCAATGTTATTATTGATAGGTATGGACTTACTCCTGCCATGTTCTTATTTGATTTCTGGTTGTTTTATGGTCTTCTCTTTCTTCCTTATTTTCTTCCTGTCTTCCTTTGTTAAAAGTAATTTTCTCTGGTAGTGTGTTTTAATTTCTCACTTTTTATTTTTTATGTATCTATTGTAGGCTTTTTGATTCGAGGTTATGATGAGGCTTGCAAAAAACATTTCATAACCAATTATTTTAAACATATGACAACTCTGCTTATAAACTACAAAACCCTCCCACACAAATAAATAAGCAAAGAGAAATCTAACAGAAATCTACACTTTAACTCAAGCCCTCTCTCCACTTTTTAACTTTTTATTGTTTCCATCCATATCTATTTCCCAAAAAGTTGCTGTAGTAATTTTTGATAGGTTTGTATTTTCGTCTTCATATCAAGATATAAGTGGTTTGTACACTGCAACTAGAGCAATAGAGTATTTTGTATTTGTATTCTTACTGTTTTCTGTGAATCAAATTATCATTGGTTGCAGACAATATGATCTTATATCTAAAGAAACCTAAAGACTCCACAAAAAAATTATTAGAACTGATAAACAAATTCAGTAAAGTTGCAGGATACAAAATCCCCATACAAAAAATCAATAGTATTTCTATGTGCTAACAGTAAACAATCTGAACAAGAAATGAAGAAAGTAATCCCGTTAGCAATAACTACAATAAAACAAAACACCTGTGAATAAACTTAATCAAAGAAGTGAAAGATATTTATAATGAAAACCATAAAACATTGATGAAAGAAATTGAAGAAGATACAAAAAAGTAGAAAGATGCTCATGGATTTGAAGACTCAATATTGTTAAAATGTCATACTACCCAAAACAATCTACAGATTTAGTGGAATCCTCATCCAATAACATTCTTCACAGAAATGGAAAAAATAATCCTAAAATTTATATGAAAACATAAAAGACCCAGAAGAGCCAAGGCCATCTTGAACAAAAAGAGTTAAAGGAAGATTCACATTATCTGACTTCAAATTATAGTACAGAGCCATAGTAAGTAAAATAACCCGGTGCTGACATAAAAACAGACACATAGACTAGGCGTCCTCAAACTACGGCCCGCGGGCCGCATATGGGTGTTTTTGCCTGTTTGTTTTTTTACTTCAAAATAAGATATGTGCAGTGTGGATAGGAATTTGTTCATAGTTTTTTTTTAAACTATAGTCCGGCCCTCCAACGGTCTGAGGACCAGTGAACTGGCCCCTTGTTTAAAAATTTGAGGACCCCTGAATAGACCAGTGGAATAGACTAGAGAACACAGAAATGCATCCACACATCTATAGGGAACTTATCTTCAACAAAAGTGCCAAGAACATGTAGCAGGGAAAGGCCAGTTTCTATAATAAATGTCGCTTGGAAAACTGGATATCAATATGCAGAAGAATGAAACTAGACCCTTATCTCTCGCCACATATAAGCATCACATCAAAATGGATAAAAAATTTAAATCTATCCATGAAACTATTAAAAAAAAAAACAATGAGAAAAGTCTTTCAGGATATTGGTCTAAGCAAGGATTTTTTGAGTAATACCCCTAAAGCACAGGCAACCAAAGCAAAATTGGACAAAATGGGATCACATCAAGCTAAAAAGCTTCTGCACAGCAAAGGAAACAATCAACAAAGGGAAGAAACCACCCACAGAATGGGAAAAAATATTTGCAAAGTAATCATCTGACAAGGGATTGATGACTAGAACATATGAGGAACTCCAACAACTCAAACAGGAAAAAAAAAATCAAATAATCTAATTAAAAAACTGGCAAAGGATCTGAATAGACATTTCTCGAAAGAAGACATACAGTGGTCAACAGCTATATGAAAAAAATGCTCAACATCACTAGTCACCAGAGAAATGCAAATCAAACCTACAACCAGATAGCATCTCACCCCACTTAAAATTGCTTTTATCAAAAAGATAGGCAATAACGAATGCTGGCAAGGATGTGGAGAAAGGGGAACCCTCATACATTGTTGGTGGGAATATAAATTAGTGTGAAGGTTCCTTAGTATGGAGGTTTCTCAGTAAACTAAAAATAGAACTACCATATGACCCAGTAATCCACTGAGTATATATATATATATATATATATATACATCTCCAAAGGAGTGGAATTCAGTGTATCAAAAAGATATCTTTGCTCACATGTTTATTTCAGCACTATTCACAATAGCCAAGATTTGGAATCAACCTAAGTATTCATAAATGGATGAATTGACAATGAAATTTTGGTACACATACTGAAGGAAATATTATATGGCCACAAAAAAGAATGAAATCCTGCCATTTGCAAAAACATGGATTGAACTACAGAATTTTATGTTAAGTGAAATAAGCCAAGTACAGAAAGACAAATCTCACATGTTCTCACTTATATGAGAGCTGAATAGTAAAAACAATTGATCTCATGGAGACAGAGATTAGAAAGATGGTTACCAGAGACTTGGAAGGGTAGTGGAGAGGGGGAGAAAAGTGGATATGGCTAATGTGTGAAAAAATATAGTTAGATAGAATGAAAAATATTTGATAGCACAACAAAGTGACTATAATTAACAAGTTAGGGTATACTTTAAAATAGCTAAAGTAGTGGAATTGTAATGTTCATAACACAAAGAAATGATAAATGTGATAAAAGTGATGGATACCCCAATTCCCCTGATTTGATTAATTCACAATGTATGCCAGTATCAAAACATTACATGTATCCTATAAAGATGTACAACTAGTATGTACCCATAATAATTAAAAATTTAAAAATTATAAAATTTTTAAAAGAACTATTTATCTCATATATAGAATCATCAAAAATAATTACCAAAAATTAAAAAGAAATTATGTGTACATGTGGATTTTGTTCTTACCAGAACAGTATAACTGCTACTCAAAACTAACTTGTTTTCATATCATGCTGTTTTGATATGCACACGTTCTATCAACACTTAACCTTTGCCTTACTGCTGAGTATGGAAGGACTGAAAGAAAGGGGTACTATGAATTGGTCTATGTTTGCCTTTCTTTCTGTGTCATTTGTAGCTTAATTGGTTAGCTAATACAGAGAAGTAACATGAGTAAGGAACAATATGATTATGTTCTTTGGTCAGTTGTGTTTCTTAAAACTCCATTGGCTGGGTGCAGTGGATCACACCTATATGCTTTGATATCTGCCATCTCAATTTCCTATCACCTACAGGATTTATAGTTAAGCTCCATTTTGCTTAATAAATTTTTTTTTTTTGCTATTTACTTGGTTCCTAACTCACTGCAATGATCCCTGTCATCAATGTGAATGAAGTTATCTTTTTTCTCCTGTTTCAAACTTTCTACCCCAATTGTGGTGCATGTGAACCTCAGGCTCACTGTTTGGTGGCAGAATTATTGTCTAGGTTAGAAATCAGGTTTTCTAGCTGTGACCCAACTCACCTGGTTCCTGTTATTTTAATTTTTATCTGCACTCCGATAATGCCTATAGCTTGCTACTGATATAGTCTGGAGCTGCGGTCCCCAGCTCCTGGGCCGTGCACTAAATACCAGTCCATGGCCTGTTAGGAATTGGGCCACACAGCAGGCGGTGAGCAGTGGGGAGCTAGCAAAGCTGCATCTGTATGTACAGCTGCTCCCTATAGCTCCCATCACCACCTGAGCTCTGTCTCCTGTCAGATCAGCGGTGACATTTAATCCCGCATTATGGTGAGTTGTATAATTATTTCATTATATATTACAATGTAATAATAATAGAAATAAAGTGCACAGTAAATGTAATGTGTTTGAATCATCCCGAAACCATCCCTACCCTACATCACTCCTGTCCATGGAAAAATTGTCTTCCATGATACTGGTCCCTGGCGCCAAAAAAATATTGGGGACTGCAGGTCTAGAGCAGTGTTTTCTTCAAACTGCACCAACAGACATACCTTTTTCAACATACACACACATTTGCACATTAAGTTGTGCATTGGTCATGGTGAAATATGTGAAAGTTTGGTCTACTGTAAGCATACATTATTTTCACATCGAAAAGAAGTTTAAACAATTATATAAATTACAATATATTACACATTGAGTAAATGGCATGCCAAAAGGACACCAGGTAAAGGAGTGACCATTGTGCCATAAAGTTCATCAGGGATACTTCTCGTTAACGTAATACTTCGGTGTGGATTACCAACATGAATGGAAGAGAAGGAGGCAGGGTCCACCAAGGAGAGAAAAGGCATGCATGAAGGATAAGGGATAAGATGCACAGATTAGTTGGGTGGAGGAGCCAGGGCTTCAGGGAAGCAGAGAACACTGGGAATTCAGGAAATGCAAGGCTACCCTTTGTTAGAGGATGTTGAATGCTTTCATTCTGAATTTGATAGAATAATTTTATTAGGAAGGCACTGGAGATTATTGAGTAGAGCATTGATGCTATGAAAATGGGGTTTGAGAATGATTATTACCTCGGTAACAATCTGTAGCTTGAATTTGAGAGGAGAGAGGCTAAACTTTAAGACATCATCTAGAGCTGTGCTACCTATATATAGTAGCCACTGGCCACGTGTAGCTACTGAATGCTTGAAATGTGTCTAATGTTGACTAAGAAAGAGAATTTTAAATTTCATTTAATTTTAATTAAATGTCAATTAAAAATGGAGCAGTATAAAATAATTTCTATTAAAAACAACTTTATTGTTTTGCTATGACTACATTTCACTTTAACCATTGAAATTTATTGTCTGAATTGATCTGTGCAGTAAATATATAATATTCCCTGAATTCCAGAGATTTAGCACAAAAAAGAATGTAATTTATTTCAGTAATAAGTTTTATAACCTTATATGTTGAAATGTTATTTTGGATATAAGGGATAAAATAAAATATTACTAAAATTAATTTTATTAGTTTCTTTTTACTTTTTATGTGGCTACTAGAAAATTTAAAATTATATATGTGGTTTGCATTAAATTTCTACTAAACAGTGATCTAGATGGCTAGTACTCTGAGGTTTGGAATTTGACTATAGAGGCAATATAACCATTTTCATAATCAGAAAGAATTTACAAAATGGAGATAATAATTCTTTTTAGATGATGTTTTCTTGTCTATATCGATATTTATATGGATTCATTACAAAACTAATTCAAGATTACTGAATAAAAGTAAATGATTCATTTGTTTTAAACCATTAAAATTCTTTTTGAAGTAGTTTTTTGTTGTTGTTGGAGGGGGCGGTATTGTTTGTTTTGTTTGTTTTTTAGGGATCTCTCTATATTGCCCAGGCTGAACTTAAACTCTTAAGCTCAAGGGAGCTTCCTGCCTCACCCTCCCCTGTACACATTACCATACCCAGTTTTGCAGTAGTTTTTTTGGACCAAAATTACTAAGTCTGGTGACAACTGAGTTATAGAGACAAATATGCAGATTAGCCAAATTCTAGAAAAATTAGAGTATATAGAATCATGATTATAATACCATTTTTCTTAAATTTTCCTTCCCCTCTCTCATTAAATAATCTGGTAAATAACATGTTATGATGATCAAATAGAGAATATATTTCATCCAAAACTTAAAATATGGCTAGGTCAGCATGACACATTCTTCATAGCATGGTTGTCAAGAACATGGTTGTTGAAGGCAGTCTCTTAGGCTTACATTATGAATCTCTCACTGGTTGCATCGTTCTGGGAAAATTTCTTAACTTGTCTGTGCCTTGATTTCCTTCCTCATCTATAAAAAGAGAATGATAAAAATAGTAATAATAGTATCCACCTTATAGAATTGTGTAAGGCTTAAAAGACTCATCCATGCAAAGCTCTTAGAAGAGTACCAGGCACATAGTGAGTACCTAATTAATATTGAGTGCTGTTTATATTGTTTACAAAAATACTATATATTTGAACAAATACCCAAATATGTTATAATGCTAGAAATGTTCAGTATGAACATTGAGGTGAAGGAATTCTAAGTACCCTTTTAAAATATTTGTACATGGCCATCAAACTTGCTTTGATCTATTTTGAGGTAAAATAACTATATACTTATGAGTCAAATCTCAGGAGTCAGGCAAGAAGGGCTTAAAGCTTGGCCAGGTCTCTTACTGAAGACAAATTACTTAACCTCAGTAAGTCTCTGTTTTCTTATCTCTGGAATGAACATAAAAATGCTACCTTAGCCTATGTTTGGAGGTGATGAATGGAAAGAGTCAAGCATAGTGCCCTATACATGTGATTTTTTTGCTGTTATTATTATTTTCTCTAGAAGGACCTTTTGCATTCCTATAAATCTAGCATGTTTTATTTTAATCTCATTACAATAATACACTTTTGAATCATGGCTGTAAAATTTCAAAGACAGACTATATTCAATTTTCCTTTTCCTGCCAGGCACAGTGGCTCACAACTATAATCCCAGCACTTTGAGTGGCTGAGGCAGGAGGATTGTTAGAGGCCAGGAGTTCAAGACCAGCCTGATAAATATAGTGAGACCTCATCTCCACAAAAAAATGGAAAAATTATCCAGGCATGGTAGCATACACCTGTAGTTCCAGCGACTCAGGAGGCTGAGGCAGGAGGATCACTTGTGCCCAAGAGTTTGACACTGCAGTGAGCTACCATTGTGCCACTGTACTCTGGCCCTGGCAACAGAGTGAGACCCTCTCAAAAAAATTTTTTTTTCTTTTCCTTTTCTCTTTTATCCTTTAAGGCTGAATTTATTATAAACAACCTATTACTGGGAGTCTTTTAACCTCTCTGCTGGCTTATAAAATTGTTAATTGGTTATGGAAAACAGACATCTACTAAGTCTATTTTTTAGCTCAATACCCCTATTTTAATCCTTTTCCTGTTATGAGCATCTTGTGATTTATGCATGCTTAGAATTTTTTTCCCCTCTGGATGTAGTGCCTGCTTTCTGAACTTCTATTTGCGTTGACTTGGCCATGAGAAACTTGCATTTGGCAGTTTAGGGCAAAGTTTTTTAATTGAAATAGTTATTAATAAAAAACCCCTATTTTTAGATTTGCTCCTTCATATAACAGTACATATTTTCCTATTAATCAAAGGTCAACACTCTAGGAAAAGGGACTTTTTTAGATCATCTCTGGAATGAACAATCACTTTCTCTTTGTAAAAGAGAGGATATTTTTAAAGAAACACTCTTGCATTGATTAAATAGCCAGTTTTTTCTGCACAGTTATAGCATAGGATTCTAGAGGATATGTTTGGGGAATGTGGTGAGCAGTTTCTCTCACTAGCATCTTCAGGTGCTGACCAACACAAGTGTAGGGAGCTTGAAACGTTACTAGAATGCTATTCTTGGTAGAAGGCATTCCAGAACTTTCCTGGAAAGGGGTCAAATTGCTTGATTTATCTAGTGACAGATTTTATCCTCACTTATTAAGTAATATTTCCTGCATATGATCTAAATGGGACCACAACCAAATTATAAGTTTTATTTATCTCTTCCTTGCTCTTCGGTATTTGCCTGGTAGGTCTGTGTATTTGTTTTACATGGATTCTGGCCTGAGGACCAGGGCTAACTTTGAGGGCAGAGAACATGTTGCATTTTATGTGTTATGAGTCTTAACTGGGAAAGGCTCCTTAATTTATACATATTCCCATTTTAAATTGATATGTTATCTTTCTTCAACTTGGGAGTTTGAAGAATTCTCTGTTGCAAGATTAAGTTAATGGCGAGTCTTAAAAGGATAATATGTTTCTTGTTGCAATAGGGTTTGGGAGGCAATAAAGATTGCCAGGAGGGAAGAGGAAAAGTAAGAATCAGAGCTGGAATTCAGAAAACTTTGTAAGTTTAGAAAAAGTGATAGATCAAATTATGAGAGTAAGGCCGACAATAAAAATGTAAGAGTATACGTGAGTGGAAAAGGAACTTTGAAGCAGAAGGTCAGTTGAATAAAAAGCAGGACATTTCTTCATGTCTAAATAGAGCCAGGAGCTAGTAATATCTTGCTTTTAGTTTTTGAATATCATAGTATAATTATGTTAATGCTCTTAATAGTGCCTGGCATACAGAAAACAATCAATGACAGACATGGTTACCATCATCATCATCATCATCATCATCATCATCATCATCGCATCATCATTTTTATTTGAAATGAGGAAGCTGTCCTGGCTAATATTAATATTTGCCACATAAGAAAATTTAAAAATGGTTTCTCATATCCTTTTCCAAACTTAAATTGTGCATGCCATTGTGGCTCATGGCACATGTTCCTTCCTCTTTATTTTTATCACAGAGGGATGTAGGCTCTCCTATCTACTCATGATAAGTTCAATGATTTAGAAATCAAGCCCTCTAGCTACATTACCTATTCAGTTGCTGAACTGTGACACACTGTTTCATTAGTCATACCAGGTTATTTTGGAAATATAGCCCATCAACCTATAAATTATGGAATTGCTGTTATAAATTCATAACACAACTATAGGGGAAGTTTTAGATTAAGTTCATATTCTCTTTGCCCAAATTAAAATATGAATGAGCTACTTTGCATCCCAGACTTTGGTTCACTGGAAGTCTGAAGTGGGAGGATGCTGTTAGAAAGAACTGTATAAGAACACAATATTATTTGAAGTCCATATCCAATCTGTCACTTTGACAGATACATGTTCTTGGTTTATTTTAATACTTAGATTGAAAAAAATTAAAAATTCCAGTTCAGTCTTCTTATGGATTTTCAAGTCTATAAAGATTTTTATTCCCACGGGTGAAAGAAGATCACAAGAAACTCCAAAGAATAGGATAAAATTTTATGTCTGATGATGATTAATCCAGGATGTTGTTTATGTCTCTACTAGCATGTTGCCTTATTTTGCCAAATCTTTAATTCAATTAAACAATAAGTATATAGTGAGTGCTAGGTAATACAGTTACCATGCTTGATGCCTGCCCTCCAATGGGAAATGACACTGATACACAAAAAGACAGTAGTATGGGCTACTGTACTGTTAAACAAATAATACTGATAGCAAGAGTTCTCAGACTTCAGAGTACCATCTTGTACTCTACACACGTTGCAGGGATTTCATTCTTAGGCTGCAAGTAGCACCCCTTTGCAGAAAACTCTAGCCTTGCCTCCAGCTTTGACCTTTTTACCACACTGGGGTTAGTCATTTCTCACTTTCTGTGGGGATAAGCCAGAGTGGGATTTAACCAGGATAAGAGGAGGATTATATGGTGAAGCCAAATATAGACTCTTTACATTATCCTAGATAGCCCTCAATTTACAGTCCTCCCAAATCTATTGTCAGGTGATATCAGTTTCCCTGTTTGTAGTGATAGTGCTTCCATTAGTGCTTGGCACAAAGTACAAACGTAACAGATGTTTGTATAAGCAATGGTTTCTAAAGTTGTTTTAACCCATATTTGTAAGTCATCATTTATAAATTTTAAAAACACAATTCCAACATTACTAAATTCAATTTTCAGAGAAGCTCCATCAACACATACTAGATTTATGCACTTGTCACAGCCAGCTTTGTACACTATTCACGTACCTCATATTCCATGAATGCCCCTTAGACAGAGCCTTTTCATATACTTTCTACATTTACCTATTCAGGTTTTTATCCAATACCTACCTTTGCTGAGAACCTACAATTCTAAGATTATTCTAGGCTCCAGGGATACAGAATTGAACAAAACATATGAAGCCTCTGTCCTTGTATTCTGTTGAGAAGATGGACAATAAACAAATGGAGACATAATATATCTATAATACGGCCTAAGAATAAAAACAAATCAGGGTAAGAGGATGCACAGGTATTGTAAGGGAGAGGGGTTGGTCAAAGTAGTTCTCTCTAAAAAGATGTTATTAGAGCAGATATCTTAATATAATGTGGGAGGAAGCCAAGAGCATTTGGGTAGATGTGTAGGTATGGAGGCTGGAGAATGATTGGCATGTCTGAGTAACAGCAAGGAGGCCACGGGTTGGTTGGGATTGTGGGAGGCAGATGGTAATAAGGTATGAAATTGTTAGGGTAGGAAGGTTTTATTCAAGAAAGGCATTTAGACCATAATAAGAACTTTGGATTTACTCTATGTGAGATAGGAAAGAGGAATGACAAGATCTGACTTGGGTTGTAAAAGGAAAACTCTGATGTGTTGAGACTAGAATTTAGGAAGTCATGCTAGAAGAAGGGAGAAGGTTTAGAAAGCTCTTGCAGTAGACCAGGTAGGAAATGATGGTAGCTTCAGCAAGAGTGGTAGCTATTAAGTAGGAGAAGTGATGAGGTTTCTTGATATATTTCAAAGGTAAGTCTACAGGATTTGTTAATGGATTGGATTATGAGCAGGAGGAGTCAAGATGTCTCCAAGATTTTTGAAAGTATAGACTTAACACTTACTGAGGTAGGGAACACTGAGAGCGGAGCAGGCATGTGTGTGTGCTTAGGGTACAAAAAAAAAAGTTTGGTTTTGGATGTATTAATTTTGAGATAGCTATCATAAAAGTGGAGTGGTTGAATTGGCAATTGAATATGAGGAGCTTAGAGTTGGAGGAATAATGAGGCCTGAAATACAATATCGAGAATCCTCTGCATGTGGATGGTATTTAAAGCATGCAGCTAGATGAGATCACCTAAAGAGTAAATGCTTATAAAGAAGGGAACTGCCCAGAGGACTAAGTCCTTAGGGCACCCCAAAATTTCAAGGTAAGGGAGATGAGGAGAAATTTTTTATCGTCCCTGAAGAAGCAACAAGTGAAGAAGGAAGAGTCTTCAAATAGAGTGTCATAAAAGCCAAGGAAAGACGTTTCAGGAAGAGAGAAATTGTAAGATTTGTCAAATGCTGCTGATAGATTGATTAAAATGATAACTGAGAATTGGCCAAAAGATTTCACAACAAGATCATTAGCAACTCTTTTCCTGAAATGCCCCCCTTTCACCTTTATAGCTAGCTAATTACTACCCAATGGTCGAGTCCCTGCAGTACAAATACTTATCCAGAACAAAGCAAAGAAAAACCAAAAACAAATTGAAAGAGACAGGAGGAAAGAGAGAGAGAGAGCGAACAAGATACAAAAGAGCATATAACTCATTGTTATATGTAGAAACATAAAAAATATTAAAACAATAAAATAGGGGTGAGCTCTAGGCAGAGGTCTAGGCTAACTGACAGCATCGATGAATATTGTTTTGTTGTGGGGGTGAATCATAGGCTAAACATACCTATTAACAAGAGGTATGGGAGAAGACTTCAATGATATTTTGAGAGCTTGCTGTGATAATGTGAACTAACACACAGAAGATTGTTAAAATGAAGCTCTGTTCTCTTTGCATCATCACCTAATCTGATGAAAAATGAGAATCAATTTTCAGACATCATGTCATTGCCGTACTAAGGAAACAAGCTGTTAATATCACTTTATGAGGAGATGGGTTTTTCCCACAAATATACTGGAAAATAACAATATATATACTGGGAAATAGTTTCTGATGGTGCAATAAATATTCGTTTTGGATAGGAAATAAAATATTTGAGATATAGTATTGCCATCTTAAAATAATCTTTAATAAGAAAACTAGTACAAATGAATAAAAAAGGAAGTGATTGGAGTCTCTCCAAGAAAGGGAGATCACACAGGTAGACTCACTAGATAACTATGTATATTTAAGTAAAATATAGTTATCAGTGGAATGGCTCCACTCTATCTAGATACTTAAAGGAATTATGTAATGGATTAAATTAAGTGATTTGACAATTGTTTTCTTAAGTCTTGTGGTATTAGGAGAAAATAGAATTGAGATTAAAAAACATTCTTTGGCTTCAACATACAGCTAAAGATAACAATTAGAACGAGTGCATAGTGCAAAAGAAAACAGGACTAGTAGCATAGGATAATGAATTTCAAAAATAGTCATCTGGTTTTAATTTTATTATTTTTTAATGAGGTGTTAATTCACTCTCTTATCAAGTGAAGAATGTTGACTGTGTTGTTACAGGAAGCTGTTTATTTTCTCTTATTAATAACAATTTAACAGTTCCAGAAATGATACGATAGATGTAAGAGTTAATGCTACAAATTTTTGGGGTCTATCCCAGTGCTTCTCAAACGTTAATATACATACAAATCAACTGTGAAATTTTGTTAAATTCAGATTCTGGTTCAGTAGGTCTGGAATGGGATCTGAGATTCTGCATTTCTAGCCAACTCCCAAGTGGAGTCAATGCTGCTGGCTGGTGCATGATGCTCTGAGTAACAAGGTACAGGAGGAATCATGCTTGGGCTGACTCAAAGACTATTTGCATATGATTCTTTCACAGGTGAATCTCTTTGGAGCTGACTCCACCTTATCTGCTAGTATCCTTTGAGTTTGCATTGTTTCTTATAGATGAAGATCACGTTCTTCACCAATAACTGGGCATGCTTTCAGTAGAAGTGATGGATTTGCTGTTGTCTGTTTCTGTTCATTACCCAGGCTTCTTTATGGTCCTTACGAGTGGTGGGGAATATTTTGTGGCCATAGGATAAAAGGAAATCCGTGGTACTGTGTAAAAATTGTGACCATGGCCTCATTAACACTGTGTTCTAAAGCTGTTCTTTATTCAGCTTTGTTAATTAGTCCAATTTTTTTTTTTTTGGCTAATGAGGCCAAGGGTCAGGCCAATGATCTTTATCCTGTTTCATGATTGCAGACAACACTTTTAAATCAAGCTTCAGAAATATGGGTCATTGTTGTTTGAAGAGGGGGTGTATTTAATAGAAAAAACAAATGCCAGGCCTGATATGATAGAAGCTGACACACACACACCTCAAAAGGCACTAGCAAATTATTTTGATTGAATTAAACAATTAATCTTTCACATTATGCATTTACTTTTATGAATTTTCACTTTCAGAGTTAATTTTTTCTGACCTCATCATCAAATTCTGGGACATCATACCTTTCTTTTTTAAAGAATGTGACAGTAGTGACAGTAAAAAAAAAAATCAATCCTCTTACTAAATCTGGTCAACTTAACTAGGTTAGTGAAAGAGAAAGTTCGTGAACAAAATGACATGACCAGAATCCCCACCCACCTCAGAATGCAAGGGAATGTATTCAACATTCAACAAAGGAAGCTAGGCAAAGAAGGAAGAAGCAATGAGACAAAATTTCACACGGACTCTGAATTGCAGAGAAGAGAGGAAAGCTGTAAGGAATCCTACTGCACTTTCTTAGAATCTCATGCAGCCTAAACCCTCAAAAATCTTTAAAATTTTATTTTGAATGCTCCCTTTTTAAGGATAGAGAAGAAACTGAACAGTATTGAGAAGAAAATCTAAACTGAGCAAACTGGAATGCTGGGGAAAGGATCAGCAGAGAAAGGCTTCCAAGCATACCATAACCATAAAACACATTTTCTCCAGGTGAGAGCACCAGTGTGGAAGGCCATAAAGCTTTGGATCTCTCAGAAGTAGAGGCAGGACAACTTTCTGAATCAAGCTTAGCTTCCAAAGATAGAAATGGAAGCAAAAAGAAGCTACATTTCTGAATACTTTAGGGTAACAACAAAGAGCTCTTGAGTCATGAATTTGTGAAAAGCTACTCTAACTTTTCTCTGTTCCTTATGTAGGAATATTCTCCTAATAGTTTTTAAAAAAAAAAACAAAAAACTTTATTTTACACCAGAAAAAATTTCTTTATAATCAAAACCCACATAAAAAATTGCAAGACAATATATAAATAAACCAAATAATGCTCCAACAGATAATGAAAACACACCCCAAAAATGTAGCCACGAGGAAGATTAAAACAATACTGTCAGATTTTTAGTCTAGAAAATTAAGAAAATGACCAAGATTTTACAAGAAAAGCATAAATCTGTAATAGAACAGCTTTGAAGTGAGGTAACTAGTAAATAATAGAATCTGAAAATAGAGTAGACAAGAATTAGTAATAAACTAGATAAGTATAAAAGAAAGGCATTTTAAAAATGGACTTTAAAGCAGGAGAAATTCAGTACTATAACCTGTTAATTAAAAAAAATAAACAAATTTTAAAAATAAAATAGAAGAAGTACAAGAACAAATAGTTACATATAAAAACTGTAGTACAGGAATTAAAGTATAGAATAGAGGAACTTAAATTTAATGAACAATAATAAGAACAACAATAAAATAAGATAAAAATATTTAAAAAGAAAGTTATAAATATACAAGATAAGCTAAATACATTGATCATATCAATAAGCACAAACTGATTAAGTCACTTATTAAGAACAGAATTTTAGATTGCCTAACAAATTAACATTCAATTTTATTACTGTAACGACAGACAAACATAAACACATGATTAATAAGTTTTAAAAAATAAAAGGGATAGCTAGAGATATACATCTCGAAAGAGTAATCTCTACAAGCTATTTAAAATATATTGAATATATTTAAAATGTCACAATGCAAAATAGTAAAACAAAAGAAAGAAAACAGGGAAACAAAAAACATTGTAACTTATTGGAAGCTGCCAGAACACCCATTTATTATCCTGAAAATTGATCATTAAAAAAAATAAATAAATAAGAATTTATCCTATCTTTACAGTATTTATACCCTGTATTTCAGGGTAATTAAATAGCTTTAGGAGACATATTTTTCAATGCCTATATTCTCCAGCTAATTTATGCAGCAGGAATAATAAAATTAGAAAAATAACAGTTTTGTGATCTCTGATGAAATAAATGATTCAGACAATGGTCATTAACAGATAGTAAGACTATTAGGTAAAAATTAATGGGAACTTTTTAATGAAAAGATCAAGCTATCACCATTGATCAATTTTATTATCACTGAGAGTGAGGTACTTAGGCATCATGTGCTTTCTTATTTGATGCAACATGAAGGACGCAGCCCCACCTATGAAGTATTCTTCTCACATACACTATGCACACACTCACACACATACACACAGAACTTGAATCTAATAAAATATTTAGGTCTAATTTATAATCTATTGGAAATACACAAGGTAGAGAAACAAGGTAAATGATATCAATAGGAAGCAATCAGTCAGATCCAGAGTGGGGATACTTTATAGGAAAAACAGACCCAATTTTTCCAATGTCATTAAGAAAAAGGTGAGGGTAGATTAAAAGTAATTTTAAAAATACTCAAGTGTAAGGAAAACATGTTTTCCATTTGGTTGGGACAGTCCTAGTTTACTTTAATTATCCTGATATAATTATTATTAAACCTCCCTTTACTCTCGTACACATTTAGGGTAGAGTTATAGACTATATGACCACCTTACTTAAAAGACAATCAACAAAATACATTGAGAAAACTTGGTTTGGATCCTGATCCTCACAAGCCAAAAAAATGAAAAAACAAACATACTTTATGAAAGAATGTTGTTTTTTTATATTTTTTGTTTTTTTCATTTTTTATTTTCATTATATATGAAATATGTATAATGTAGGTATACATATATTTTTATATTTATTTTTTATTTTTCATTTTCATTATATATAATCTTTGAGGTTTTTGTTTATTTACACTTTTTTAACAATTGGAAGAATTTGAATATAAATTGGAATTTAGGTCATATTATGGAATTTCTGTTAGGGAATTTTGTGTGACAATAGCATTGCCGTTATATAAGAACATATTCTTCACTGTAAAGTATACCTCAGAATCTTGGTGTGAAATGACATGATGTTTGAAATTTGCTTTAAAATATTCAAGCCAAAAAAGGGGCTGGGGTGTTTGAAGTATTGAAACAAATATAACAAACATTAATAGTTGTGGAAGAAATATGAGAGATGGGTACATAGTGCTAATTTTCTGTCTGCTTTTGTGTATGCTTGTAACTTTTCAAAATGAAAAGTTAAAACAAAATAATTGATTTTCTGAAAGAATTATAGTAACTGATTGAACTTCATATCAGCTTGTGATCATTATAAATTCTAAACGTTCATATACCTAATATTAGAGTTTCAAAATACAAGAAGAAAAAACTGATAAAATTGAAAAGGAGAATACAAAAATTCACAATAATAGCCAGAGATTTCAATACCAAACTTTCTATAAATTGATAGAAAGTAGACATAAAATCATTAAGGATATAGAAGATTTGAACTACATTAACCAACTTGACTTAATTGACATTTATAGACTATTCCACTCAACAAAAGCAGAATAAACATTCTTTCCAAGTGCACACAGAACATTTGCAAAGATAGACTGTATTTGATGCCATCTAACAAGTCTCAATACATTTAAAATAATTCAAGTCATACAGAAAAAATTCTTTAAGTGCAATGCAAATTAATTAGAAATAAATAACAGAAAGATCTATGGGAAATTCCCCCAAATATTTGGAAATCACATAGTGCATTCTAAATAATCCATAGGCCAAAGAAAAAATCAAAATGAAAATTTAGAAAGCATTTTGAACCATTTAGTTCAAATGAAAATACAATCTATTAAATTTGTGCCATATTGATAAAAAAAGTATTTGGGGAAAATTTTTAACACCAAATACCTGTATTTGAAAAGAAGAAAAGTCTCAAGTCAATGACCTCAGCTTCTACATAAACAAATTAGAAAATAGGAGCAAATTGACCTGAAATATGCAGAAGAAAGGAAATGATAAAGATCAGAGTCTGGAAATTAATAAAATAGAAAACAGAATGGCAGATTAAGTCAATGAAACCAATAGCTGTTTCTTTGATAATATTAAAAAAAACTAGTAAACTTTTGGCCAGACTTAAGAGAAAAAAGGGAATAGTTACAAATTACCAGTCACAGGAATGAGAGAAGATACGTTACCTCAGATTCTGCATGTATTAAAGGGATAATTAAAGGGTATTATGGAAAACTTTATGGTAATAGATTAAACATTTCAGAAGAAATGGACAAATTTCTATAAGGAAAAAAACTACCAAAGCTCACTCAAGAAGAAATAGCTAATAGCTATATCTTTTCTTAAATTTTAATTTTTAGTTAAAAACCTTCCTACAGAGAAAATGGAAAGCCCAGATGCCTTCACTAGTGAAGTCTATCAAACATTTAGGGAAGAAATAATACCAAATCTACATATACTCCTTGAGATATTTAAAAGGAGGGAATACTTCAAATTCATTCTATGAAACTAGCATTACCTTGATTCCAAAATCAAAGACCATATAAGAAAACTAAAGACCAATATCCCTTATAAACACAGAAGCAAAAATGCTGAACAAATTTTGTCAAATTGAATTCAATAGTACAGAACCAAATGGGTTTCATTCCAGGCATAAAAAGTTGGTTTAACATGTGATTGCAATGCATGCAATTCACCACATTAACAAGTTTTTTTTTAAAAAAACCCAACAAATTTAACATCCAGCAAAATACACATAGAAGGTATATTAGTTTCCTATGGCTACAGTCATGAATCACCACAAGCTGAGTGGCTTAGAACGATAGAGATTTGTCTCAAAACTCTGGAGGTTAAAAGTACAAAATCAAGGTGCCAGCAGGGCCTCATAGGTTTTAGGGAAAATTCTTTCCTGATTCTTCCAGTTTTTGATGACTCTTGAACTTCCTTAGCTTTCTTGGCTTGCTTGTGACCAAATCATTGCAATCTGTGCCTCCATCTTCATATCAGATTTTCCTCTGTGTGTTTGTGTCTTCTTTTCTGCTTCATAAAGACACTTGCCATTGAATTTAGGGCCTACCTGGATAATCCATGATGCTGTCATCTCAAGATCCTTAATCTAATTACTTCTGTAATGATCTTTTTTTCCAAATATGGTAACATTCACAGGTGTCAGGGATTTGAATGTGGGCAAATCTTCTGAGGGCCATTAGTCAATTCAATACAGAAAGGGAGTTCCACATCCTGAAAAACAGCAACAACAGAAAAGTTATGGCTGGCGTTATATTTAACGGGGAAAGACTGAATGCTTTTTCCCCTCAGTAAAAGAACAAGACAAGGATGTCCACTCCCAACACTTCAATTAAATATTGCATTGGAGGTTCTAGTCAGGCAAGGAAAAGACATAAAAGACATCTGATTTGGAAAGAAGTAAAACTTTTTACTCAAAGAAAAAATGATTGCATATATAAAAAGTGATGGAATCTACTGAACACCTATTAGAACTAATAAGTGAGTTTAGAATGGTTGTAGGACATAAGATGAATATATAAAAACCAATTATTTTTCTATATACTAGCAATGAACAATTGAAAAGTGAAATTGCAAAAAAAAAAAAAAAGAAAGAAAATCCTATTGGAATTGGATTCTTGATCAGAATTGTTATTATTATTAGTAGTAGTAGTCATGGTATTTGCTCTCAAGGATACTTTTGAAGCAAAATGGGAATAACATCAGTCAATTATCTAATAATATTATGTCAATAATTATTTTCTGATTTTGCTAATTGGACCGTGGTTATGTAAGAGATTAATTCTGGTTTTAGGAAATACACACTGAAATATTTAAGTGTTAAGGAACATCTCAAATAATTATGAAAATACATAAAATGTATATATATGAGAGAAACAATAAAATAAATGATAATAGGGAATAATTAGAGAATCTGGCTGAAGGGAATACAGTATATCATTTTACTATTCTTACGTCTTTTCTGGAAGTAAGTCTGAAATTATTTTAAAGTAAAAGATGAGAAAACAGAACATGAGTAAAGGAATTGAAAACTATACATATAAGCCACTCAAGGAATTTTGCTGCAAATGGAACCATGACTGATTGGACAGGTAGTGTCAAGAGGTGTGAAACTTTATTATAACACTTGGCACAGAGAGGTAAGAGGCATTAGGTCGGTGACATAAAACTCAAAGAAAGGTATATTCACGTCTCTATATCCTGATTACTCATTACTGTGGCCAGCATATGCGTTAGCAGTGCTTTTCTTTTTCTTTTCTCATTCTCTCTTCTCTCGGAGTTGAGTCTGTGTAAGTTAAGTGCCTCCACCATGCATTATATTTACCAATTCTCATACTCAAGGTCAGAATTTGCAGTGTACATCCATACAACTTAAAATGCCACACATCAAAAAAAATGTAATAGGATAACTTTTGTTTTTTACAAATTCTTCACAGATCCTCCCAACAGGAAGGAGGCAGTCAGTCACCATCAAGCTCTATCATGATAGCATCTATGGAAACAGAAAGAGGGAAAAGATGAGTATACTCTTTTAGAACCGAATTAATCTGTTATGAGGATTTTTCCCTGTTTAATGTATTGCCCTCCAAGAAAAGTAGAACAAATGAAAGCAGAATGATAGTCATTTTGTAAAGGATCCTGATACTTTTTCAGGCTGAGAGAAGTTGCTTTAACACCCTGGGACCACCCTGGGTAACATGGCCCCTAGGGGCTTGCCTCGGGCATTCTTTCTTACTAATGTGCAAGAAAGTTAACCAAAGAGGATGGGAAAGGGAGGTGAGAGTCCTTGTTCTATGAATGCTGCAGTCAAGATTTCAAGTAACGTTATATACTCAAGAGAAAAGTACTCATTATATGGCAGTTTTCATAGATATAAATCAGATTATTGTCCTTCTGTTACCAATACACATTCATCTTTGCACTTTACAATATTATTAGTAGGTGGCATATTTTTCAAGAGTCCCCTCTCTTAATAAGATTCTGGGGAAACTGTCGTTCCATCAACACATAAACAAACCTTTCCTTGGTGTTTTTTTTTCCTCCTGCAGTGGATGAGTCTGTTTCATTAGTTTTTTTTCCCCCCTTCCTATTTCAATGTTAGAGGATGACTAAAATCTAGGAATACTATACTATATTCCATTATCTATAGGGCCCAGAATTCAAGTTTAAACTCCCATAAATTATATTTAATTTATCATAAGAAGGTAAGATATAGTGAAAAGAACACTTTATTTGCTGTCAGAAGTGTGTGTGTGTGTGAGAGAGAGATAGATAGATAGAGAGAGATAGAGAGAGAGAGAGAGAGAGAGCTTGAGCATGGCCTCTCAGTGACTCTTGGGGCTCAAAGCAATCATGGAAAGCAATAATAGAGTTAAAATCAGGACTAACTAAGATAATAGATGGGAAAATGATTGTAGACATTAAAGAGTGTTATTTAAATGTTTGATATATTTATTACAAAAAAAGGAAGAAAACACTTAGCAATAAGCAGCTTTGAGATCAATGATACTTGTAATGTTTGTTTTAGAGTGTATTTTTGTTCTTTGCAAACTGTTTATATTATAAAGTTAAGCCAAGTTGCCTATTTAGTTAATGTTTACTGATGAAATGTGATCTATCAAAAAGCATGCAGAGACACAAACCAATAATATAACACAGATAAAAATGTGCAAGGGAAATCAAAATATAATTTAGGGGAAGATAATTTGAAGAATATCAATTTTAAAAACCTAGTTGGAAAAGATAATCTAGATAGGGGGCTATCTGGCTAAAAATAAATTGAAATGATAATACATAGCCAGCATGATATTAACTGAATTTTTGCATTTAAAATAAAAAGGCAATACTATTTCCTATGCTTGTCTGGTCAGACTATCCTTAGTAAATGGTAGTCTTTTGACTATTTTAGTAACAGCCAGGAGCAAGAGAATTTCCAGAATATCAAGTAAGTAAACTAGAAACAAGAAAGTTTGACTTCCAGTAGAAACAAAGAACAAAAATAATTCATTTCACAAAGCTTGGCCAAATTGAAATGGCCCTAGACAAGAATCTGTAGGGTATAAAGAAGAAAGAAAAATTGTTTAGAATATTGTAATGGGATGCAATTAAGGAAAAGAAAACGTAGGCTGAATATCAGAAACAATTTCCTAACAGTCTATTAGACCGTACATTAGTTTCCCAGGGGAAGAAATGGAAGCCTCATTGCCTAAGTCATTTAGAGCTAGACTGATTCCCAGAGGGTGTGGCAACCCAGGAGGAAATGAAAAATGTAGAGTCATGAAAGCCAGTCTAAGTTAATTTTATAGCACAGTGAAAGAAATGCTGCTCTAGGTATTGGAAGGGGTTTAAAACCACTGTAATAGATATGTTTTATCACTTTAAAATGAATGGTTCACCTAGCCATGTATTACCACCAGTGTCAGGTGAAGTCTGCTCTCAGGCAAATCCAGTACTATCCCTGGGCTAAGTGCTAGGACAGAACAACAACACACACTTTCATAATGTGAAAAGAATCATAAGATGGCTGCAACTTCTACTACTCTAAGAGGCAACAGGGCTGATTTAGATTATCTAGCTTCCTACCTACATACTGGCTTTTCTCTTTGCCTCATATGTCGCCTCCAAAGCTCCACTAAAGGAGAATGAACTCTAAAAGAGGCTGTTTTTTAATAATTATATTTTTGGAGGCAATCACCTCCAACACTAAACTCCTATCTTGAAATGAGCATTGAAATGAGCTCATTGATATGAGCTCATCTCCTATCTTGGGATGAGCATTTGTACAGTTTATTTAACCATATTAATGACAGTGGTCCTCTTGTTTTTAGGTTGCATGGGACATTTCTTTTCATATCTTTTAGTCTTTTCTGAGTCATACCATGAAGGTTAGATTCTGTATTTTTGAAGCACATTTACGTCCCCCACCAAGATTTTACAGATTCTACAGAATCCAGCTAGCATTAGTGTAAAATAGAATCTAAGGGCTATTCATGTAAGATGCCATTATGACTCACAAAGGAAGCAAAAAAAAAAAAAAACCAAAATGCTGCCCATAAAACTGTGACACAATACTTTATCTTTTAGAATTTTTATTTTATGCTTATCGGAATAGCCTTTTAAAGACTTTTTGTTGTAGCTTATTTACCATTCATTCTATTTGTATGCATTTTTTAATTGGTGAAATAAATTGTTTAATATATTCCTCAACAATTTCACACTTAGAGTGCAACTGTTCTGCCTCCCTTTCAAACCCAGAGTTGTTGATACTTACCTGTGTTTTATTACAAAACACGGTCTTGTGTGTCATCAAGAGCGTTAGTGATGTAGCATTTCTTTTAAAAAAGTGCTCCACTGTAGTCTCTGGGATTTGCTCACAAGCTGCTGACACCTTGTTCTGCAAAATTTCTTGCTGGCACTTTCTTGCTCGCCACGCAATAGTCAATAGAAGCAAAAGATAACACAGCTTTATCTCCCTGTGGAGTCTTTCTTCCTTAACACCAACAAATCACGTTGCTTTTGCTTTCCAAGAGAATAAAAAAGAATTCACTCTTTCCTTTTAGGATGAATATTTGGCTTCTGGACTACTAAATATATGTCCCGTCAGTGGTTTCTGTTTCTTTCTGGACACACAATAACTTTCCATGTCAATGCAGAATCATAACGTAATTTTTGAAGACATTTTAAAAGACAATTAAATGTAATACCTGGAGTGTACACATAACTCAATGAAAATGACAGTATGAACAACTATGATCCAACCTGCTAATGCGCAGGCGATGACATCTGGATCACAACTGCCACCTGGTTGGGAATGACAGGAAGATGTGAAAAATCACATTTTGAGGAGATATCTTGAATCCCTTGTTCTTGTAACATTTTCCCCAAGCCTTATTCACCCCACCTGGAAAATTTTACCTGCCCTTGAGTTAAAGCTGTTACTGAGAAATAACCACTGGTGTCTTTCTCAAGAAAAACTGCAGGGCTTTTTTTTTTTTTTTTTATTGCTCAAGGCAAACATCCTGTTTGAGGAAAACACATGTTAGAGTGCTTGAAACTTTGCTTGCCATTCTCAGTGTTTTTGTTGCTTGTTGTCAGGCGGTCTCTTTTCCTTCTAATGATCTATAAAATTATTTCCCTACATAATGACTTTGAAGGAGTTTTTTTTCAGAGGCTTTCTTCCTTGCTGTATTCAGCTTATATGGAATAACTTTTCATTCCTTCAGATCTCCTCATTGATTTCTTCAATGAATTCTGTCATTAATTTTAAAATAAATTCTTATTTTAGGTATGTTAAGCTATGGAAAATATGTACCTTACAACTGATATAATAAAGTATTTGTCATTATATGTCCTTTCTTTCCTATTTACTGTCACTCCTGCTAAAGCCTGGTACCATGTATATACTGGGATTCTATTGCCAGTGAATGTTATTTGGATCTCACTTCTTTCCTATGCATGACCCCTCATAATTGTAGGATTAGTGGAACATTCTGTGTGTGTGTGTGAGAGAGAGAGAGACTAACTACTATATCCTTTACTCTTCAAAGTGTCTTTGAGAGCTACTAATGT
Organism: Microcebus murinus; assembly: GCF_000165445.2. Classification (NCBI taxonomy): domain Eukaryota; kingdom Metazoa; phylum Chordata; class Mammalia; order Primates; family Cheirogaleidae; genus Microcebus; species Microcebus murinus. The sequence continues at coordinate 55,336,483 of NC_033665.1, read as the reverse complement.
TACCATGAATTATGTACACTCTTTACCCCATAAATCCATGCTCCTTTTTCTCAGTGAACAAATGTCTGCTTACTACCTACTATGCACCATATTTAGTGCTAATCGCAAGAGAGAACAATGAACAAGACAGGTATGACTCCGGAGCTCTCCAAGTCTATAGGCTTGTTCTATACCATGTCACTATGAAAAGCTGAGGAACTGTTGAGTGGTCCGGATAGCTCCAGTATCCCAAGATATGTCCCTGAAATTATTAAGAAAGTGGACATGAAACCATACCAGAACAAAAGTTTTACAACAACTTTGCAGTTGTGTGCATATGTACATGTGTCAATGTGTACCCATATTAGAGGATATAGAACAGACCCAGAATTGTGGTTGAAGGACAGCAGACCAAAAACCTTCTGAAAGAAAGCACTGGAGATTGTATTATGGTTGGGGGCTCCTCTAGATACTATGCAAAGCCTCTTCTTGAAGTTAAAGAGCCAAACATTGAGGTCAATAGGAGATATATATATATATATATATATATATATATATATATATGTGTGTGTGTATATATAGCCTCTTTAAAGAAATTAAATGGAGAGAAAATAATATCTATTTAAATTTACCAGGAAAGTGCTTTTATGAGAACCAAATAATCCCCTTCAAACCATTGTAAGTTTCAAAAGGGGCAAGCAAATTGTTAATTGAATGTTTAATTAACATTTATTGCTAGCATATTAGTTTTACATGACTCACATTTAGTAATACAGTTGTGTTCTTGCTACCATATGTGCACTTTATAGCATATTCAGTCCTCATATATAATCAACACATATGGTTCATTTATATCCATTTTGTAACACTTGGAATATAATTTCCCTATTTCAAATGATTATAGGGGTTTATAGTTATATCACTGCTTCCACTGAATTCACCGATAATTTATTGAGGAAAGTAAGTGTAAGGTATTTTGCTAATGACACTTTGAGAGGCATAAAGATGAAATAGGCATGATTCTGTATGCTTGAAGCATTTGGCATCTGAAGGGGAGGGGTGATATTATTATGTACCTATATGTGCTTCGTGCTGTGCTAGGCACCAGAAATACAAAGAGGAGTAGGGATGGTTTCTGCCTTTCAGCAGTTTAAATTAAGAAGGGCATTGGAAAGAAATACAAGGATGTTCAAAGGACCAGAGAAAAGGGGCGAAGCAGATTTGCAGAAAAAGTGAGTTCAGTATGTATTAAGAACAGAATGCAAAAGGTGAGAGAATTGGCTGAAAATTAAACTGAGGAAGTAGGTGGGGGTCTGACAGCCATAGGCGTCACATGTTATGAAGTTTGGAAGAGAATTATGGATAGTCATGGGTAGATTTTTAACTGGGGGGTGACACGGGTACCCCTTTGTTGTAGAAGAATTATTCCTGTAGTGGCAGAGGGAATAGAGAGACAGCCTTGAGGAAGGTTAGGTCATAGTCATTGACCTAATGAATACAAGAGTTGTAAGGAATGGAGGGGTTAGGATTATAAAGTCTTCCTAATAGCTCCCCAAACCTATCCTTTTCTTGTACACACCTCTCTATATCTCCTGTGAGATAATGTTATCATGGCTTCTACATGCAGGTGTGCTCCACTATTTCCTCATTATAACAAAATAATCCTTTCTACATTTCATATTTTGCTGTCCAAATCATGGAGGAAGCTGGTCCAACTAATTTAATTAACATCTTTGTAGGAGCTTTAGAGCCACTGCCTAGATATTTGAAAGGTTTCTCAGGACTTAAAATAGCTACATATTAATCCATATTTTCGTGCAATTACTAAATTCCAGGCAACGTACAAAACAATCCATATTCACTGTATCATTGAGAGACCATGTTGAATCTGAAAAAAACCTAGGTTAATGAGACTCCTTAGTCCTGTCTTAGTTCCTGCAGCTATGCTGTTCTGATTCTGGTGCTAGTATATCATTATCATAAACCATAAACTTCCTTCACTGAGGTTGGTGTGATAATTAATTTCTTGTATTAATTTGGCTAGGCTATAGCACACAGTAATTTAATCAAACACTAATCTAGGTATTGCTGTGAAGAAGGTATTTTGTATATGTGGTTAAATCTATAATCAGTTGACTTTAAGTAAAGAAGATTAACCGCGATCATTTGTGTGGGCCATATCCAATCAACTGAAGTCCTTAAAAGCAAAAATTAAGGCTGGGCACAGTGGCTCACACCTGTAATCCTAGCACTCTGGGAGGCTGAGTAAGGCAGGAGAATTGCTTGAGATCAAGAATTTGAGACCATCCTGAGCTAAAGCAAGACCCCAACTCTACTAAAAATAGAAAAATTAGCCAGGCCTAGTGGTATGCACCTGTAGTCTCAGCTACTCAGAGCCTGAGGCAAGAGGTTCACTTGAGCCCAGGAGTTTGAGATTGCAGCAAGCTGTGATGATACCACTGCACTCCACCCAGGGTGACAGAGTGAGACTCTTTCTCAAAAAAAAAAAAAAAAAAAAAAAAAGGAAAAACTGAGTTTTCCTGAAAAAGAAGCAATTATGCCACAAGACTCTAGCAGGGAAATCCTACCCAAGTTTCCAGGCTCACAGCCTTCCTAAAAATTTCAAACTTAAGACAGCAAGAATTTTTATCTGATTTCTAGCCTGCTGATCTACCCTACTGATTTTGAACTTACCAGCCCAGCCCACACAATTACATGAGTCAATTCCTTTAAGTAAATCATACATATATCATATGTATGTACACACATATACTCTTATTGCTATTAGTTCTGTTTCTCTTGAAAACCCTGACTGATAGAGTTGGCTTGGCTTTCTGGTCCTAAGGATTCTATCCCTAAGTAGAAGAGTGGGAAAGAGATATTCTACTTATTCCAGGGAAAGGTTAGCATGAAACCTAAAGGTTGAAAACATTTGCAATAGCCTGACAATGGTTCCTATTTTGTTCAATTTCGGGATCTTCTCATTACTTTCATCCTGTAGCTTATCTCATATCCTCCCATTGGATCTAACTCCCCATCAGAAATACAAGTCCATTGTCACATGCTAACTACACAATATATTTTCATGTGCTATTTGTTACAGTTGTTATTAGCTAAACAAATAATAAAATGACTTTAGATGTATTTAGATATTAATATAGAAATATGGAAACAAGTAACTTTTTATCTTTTATATTTTTATAATTCTAAAATTTCATAGGGTTCTAAATGACAGATAGTAAGTGATCCAATTTCCATAGGTGACCATTTTTTTAGTGTTTTATTTGCAGGGTAATAGGTTCACAACCATCCTGAACATAAAACATGGAAGCATTTTTTTTTTCCTGACTTCCATCTTAATTCTACTTTCAGAAGCAGGGAAAACCTTTTATATTCACTGAAACACTGTGGGTAATGATCCTTAAAAATTTTAGCCATTCTCTCTAATTAGTGCCTCCCCAGGGAGGAAGTGGTGACGGTGGGGGGAAAATTGACTATATGGGTATTCTATTGATTAATGCTGCTGCAATAGCAGCAGACAACAGGAAGATAATTTTTAAATTGCTAAATTAGTTCAATGGAAACCAACCAATTGACTCATATTCTATTTGAGGGCAACATAACCACTGCTCTTCATAAATGATTCAGAACATTTTATCACTTTTGGTATAGTTGCAGATTTATGCAGCATGTTTCTATGCAAGAAGCACAAAGGAGAGTCAAGAGTTTTGAGTACTAATCCTGGCTTTTCTATGAACTTTGGGCATGATTCCATATTCATTTCAAAAATGATGATGGCAAATGACAGTGTTAAAGGTTTCTAAAATACAGTGGTATAAAATTTAAAAGCAGAATTGAAGAAATAGAAAGTCTTATCAATGGAAGGTTATATTATATATGGTGCCACACTGAACTCCACTCTCTGCCCCTCCTCACCATATTTTGGAAATAATAGCTTTTTCTGAGAACTTAAATATAAATCTGCATGTGTGGGAGTAGAGCTTTGAAAAGTCACTTTAAAGAAAAAAAAATGGCCTCTAGGTAAGGTCTCCAGTTAAGAAAACTTGACTGTTTACATTCAAAAATAATTAAAATGTTTAAAATAAAAAATTATAATTCAAAGAGGTTTAAATTTTTTTCTATTTTGTTTCTTGAACTGAACACTATTTTTAAAAGTTCCTTAAGCTAATATATCATCAAAGCTGGGTTCATTGTCATGTGATCTGACAGTCGTACAGGGCCCCATGCTCAATAGATCACCCTTGATTTATTGCTCTGCTGAGAATTTGAAATTCTTAAGAATTTTATATTTGAACTTGCGGTTTCTAAGTGGAGTCTGATGGGACAATGGAGCACATATGTGAGCAGAGGAGATATGCACATGCAGAACATACATCTGCCATTCCTTGCTGCCCCACCATGCCCCATGAGCACAGAATTCTTGTGGACTCAAACTGTGTGGGAGTTTAGAGACTCAAAGCAAGTACAAGGAAAGCCTGTTACATCAAGCCTGTTACACCTTACCAAATAAGGTGAGGGTACAAACAATCCTGCAGGGAGACTACACTTTGCATTTGAACCGGAACTTGCTTCAAATGCATTCTAATGAATCATTGCTTCAATGGTGTTCTAAGGAAACTAATAACCATGAAACCCTGCCATATCTTTTCTTACCCATGACTTTCATATGTTAGCCAACAAGCTACAATAAAAAGGATATGAAGAAAAAGGGAAAGAAACAAGAACCCATAGTTCCTTTTTCTTTTAGTCATTCCTTACTCAACAGTAAGCCTGAGGTAGGCAGTATTATTAGAATATGTTCATATCAAGAACTGAAATAATAACAATTTAGTTTTATGTAGTGTTTTCACTATCTGATAGAACAAAAGATATATGCATGAACAAACTATAAAATACAAATTATGTAATTTCAACAATTCCAGTTAAATGGTTAAAGGTCTTATATTTGCATTTAAAACTGGCATTGTACAATGTAAAGGTGAGTGGTAAAATTCATGTTAATTATTAAAATTTTTAATTTTTCTTTATTTAGAATGACACCAAAGAGCAAATTAAACACACTTGCATGCACACACACAAACCCTGTGACAAGTTGTGAAAAAGGCCACAGAAGAAAGGAAAAACTTAATTTTTTAGTACCTTTCGTGGACATTTTTTCCTGCTTTTTGAACAAAAGTTCTCACATTTTTATTTTGCACTGGGTCCCACAAATTATGCAGTCAACCCTGAATGTCATCAGCTTTTTTCATACCTCATCACTCTTTTGGCTAATATGGAGCTTATAATAAAAGTTCTTCTTGGCTTTCATATGAATTGCTTTCCTATTGGTCTCAGCCCAGTCTCCCATTCTGATCCCACATGTTCAAGATTTTGTAGGTTGCTTTGTTGGATTTTTCTTTCCATCTAAGTACAGGATGTTGGATTCAATTCTTTTAATTTTAATCACGTTACATTTCCCATTGGCAAATTGATTTTATTAATTAACTTGCTATAGCAGTAATTGGAACAATGGAAGCAGAAATTTATCAAAATGAAAATGAACTCTGAGCTAGCTCTCTTCATTTTGGGAAGTTATCTTTACTTCAGAAAGATGGTTCCAATTCAGTGTTCTCTGATGCAGGCGGTGGTTTTTTTCTTTTTCTTGCATTTATCGTTTTTTCTAAGATCCACAAGAATTTTTTTATAACACTTTGAATTATTCCAGTGACACACATGGTGTCTATTGCTTGTCTCATATTCAATCGCCAACTAATTACATGCATGAAGTATAATTCAGCAGTTTTCCAGCTGGGTACACCAACCTACAATGCTAATCTTTAAGGAGAACTAATATAGTTGTTCCTGCTATAATCCAATTAATAAAAACCCTTCAAAATTATTCCTAAATAATATTAATAAAATGTGTATATGCCTTTACATTGTAACTGGATATTATCTCATTGGTTGCTTATATATATTCTTTACATCTCATTTCTTGGTACATATATTTATTTTTACTTATGCAAAAAGTAAAAAATGTCCCCACTTATATAAATGTTATGTAACAATTTATTATCAGTTAAATAACAAATAAAAATGTATTAATGATGAAGCACCCAAGCTAGTGTACTTCATAAGAGTAACTTCTGCTTAATAGACATTCAAAGAATTCCAAAATGACCAGTTATATAACCTTGGGCAAGTTGCTCAACTACTAAGGACCCTACCATTCTTGTTTGTAAAACAAAGGTAATAAAATAGTAAGTCACTTAAACTTTTGTTAGAGGCATGCCTGTTATACCATAAACACTTAATAAATGCCTTTTAATACTGTCATTATTATTGTTGATGTTGTTATTATGGTTGCTATTATTATTATCATGTGTAGCTAATTGCCATAAATGCCATTTTCCTTTTCTTCTTGGCTAATAGAAATTGGATTTGGTGGCAGAAAATATCTGATGAAAAAAATACATAAAATAAAAAAAAAAGAAAAAAGAAAATAATAATAAAAAGTTGGACTTGGAATTGTTCCCTTCAGGTAATGGGCAATTAGTAATGGGTAATTAGTCTTAGGCAGTAATAACAATCCTGTTTCTCATCTTTCTTACTTTCCCAATATCCCTTGCAGCAGCAGGTACAGCCAAAGGACTCAAGTTAGGCCAAAAGGATCAAAGTACAAGTTTTCTGATAAGGTTTCTGGGAAAGTACTTAATTATCTTCCTATAAAAGGGGACAGATGTGCGAAGCATTGCCCCTTGCCTCTTTACCTGCCTTATGTGAATGTGGATCTGATGCAGAAACTGTCTTTTGACAAAGCATGAGGATAAAAGCCAGCACACTCACCATGGCAAGCAGAGAAATAGAAAAGGTCTGCATGTCTAATGACATCAGTGAGCAGTGAAGCACAGTTCAGATACTTCCTGCATCTGCTAAGGAATACAGAATAGCATCATATTTAATACTTTGGATGCTTCTAACAATTTATCCTTCATGACTTTTCAGATAAATAGTTTTATTCTCAGTGTACAATTGCAATAGCATATAGTAAATAGGAAATTAAAGTCACAAAAATGATTTTAAGAGAAAAAAATGAGTTATAGTTTTTTAGTCTGTCTTCCTGATGAATTTAGATTTTTTTTTTTTTGTATTGGCTGAATATAACCTTTTAGAAATTTTGAAATGGCCTGGCTATTGTCTACTGATTGCAGGATCTGAAAGAGTCATTTGATTTAAATATTTATAATTACAGCTTATTTTAAAGAATTACTTTTAAACCTATAGGGCAGTGGTTCTCAACGGAGGGCAACTTTGCAATTAGCACTATCTTGAGATATTTTCCATTATCACAAGATATCCCTTCCCCCAAACAAAAGAATTGCCATGCCCAAATGACAGAAGTGCCAAAATATTTGCAATGGATTTGGAATGCATCTATTGGGAACGCTAAGGGTTTTCTTTAAAAAGATCTCATTAAGCTATTTTTTCATTTTTAGTCATGATTGGTGGCCAGATTCTACTTGTGAAAAAGCTCATGCCAAATTTTAGGTATCTTTTTAGTTGAAATCATATCCGTTCAAATACTGTTTTGATTACATGGCTGTAGATGGGAACAAAATATTAAACTATACACAGTAAAAATCTGAAGTAACATACATAGTGAGATTATCTGATGTCATAAAGGGCTTCCACTCTACTGACTGATGAAGAACTTTTGTCATTATTTCTGCAACGTTATCTGCTCAAAATCTTATACTCTTACAGTTCAATAATAAAAGTTTAAAAGTTAAAAATTTATTCTCATACTTTTGTTCTATGTATTGCTATAAATATTTTGTATTAATTAGATGGACTAGAAAGAACTTATTTTGCAGCCAAAAACTTAGAGGAGCTACCATAATCTAATGCAGATCCAGAATTAGAACCCCAAGTGCAGGGGCTCAAGTTTACTAATTAATTTATAGTGCTAATAATGATATACACATCTGAGCACATATTTTTCATGAGGTAATTTTTCAATATGTTCTCTCCATTTCTGTACTTTTGGCTTTTCTAGAATAGCAAAATATTCTATTTTAGGCTTCCTTAAAAAATGTATGATAGCATACAAATTATAAGTGCTCTTTATGAAGGAGCTGGGCTGCATTCACCATTCATTATTTTGTGGCCCTGGAGCCACTCTCTCAGAATTTGGTATAATGGAGATTGCGATAAGGATTAAATGAAATTATGCAGGCAAAAAAGTCCTTCCTTTTCTACTGGCACAGAATAAGTTTCTCAATAGCACTAAGTTACTTTTCCCTCTCTCTGCTTTGGTATTCTTATCTCAGTAGAAGTGCTTGCAATGATTCATGGCTGATGGTCATGCCTTAAAACTTACCTTGTTTTGACTGAGCAACATCGTGTTTCGAAAAAGAGAATAGATTCCTTGACGTCCTCTTTTTAATCTGTCAATTTTTATGTTATTGATTTTGAGTATTCTGTTCATTAGATACAGACAATTTACCTTTAATTATCTGGACCTGCTTTGGATTAAGCAATAGAGTAAGACAAATAGACTTACTTTAAACAATAAATTGGAATCCTGCAACCTGAACTGACGTGTAAAACAAAAAGTGAATGAAATCCTGCTTTAAAGATCGTTTCTTTACCATCAATTTTTTTTTTTTTGAGACAATTTCGCTTTGTTGCCCAGGCTAGAGTGAGTGCCATGGCATCAGCCTGGCTCACAGCAACCTCAAACTCCTGGGCTCAAGAAATCCTCCTGCCTCAGCCTCGCGAGTAGCTGGGACTACAGGCATGGGCCACCATGCTCTTTTCATTTTTTCTATATATATTAGTTGGCCAATTAATTTCTTTCTGTTTTTAGTAGAGACGGGTCTTGCTCTTGCTCAGGCTAGTTTCGAACTCCTGACCTCGAGCAATCCGCCCGCCTCGGCCTCCCAGAGTGCTAGGGTTACAGGCGTGAGCCACCGCGCCCAGCCATTTACCATCAATTTTGAGACATAACTGTTTTCCTATTTTATATTCATAATAAAAGGTGGACTTTAATATTATCAGGTCCATTGCAACCCATTCAGAAAAGATTTCTTTGTGTTGTTGACTTTGAGGGTAATTTGTCGTTTAAGCAGAGATAAAGTTAAAGAGGTTACTTAGGAAAATGTCTTCATGTTAGATTCTAACCTACCGCTTTCCTTTTCATTGGAAGCCGTGCAAAGCTATATGGGGCAGGGTAAATTGAGAGAAGCCCAGCCGGTGTTAACCTGTTTCATGAAGATCTAATGATATACCTGCTTCTTTGCTGAGGACGCTTTTGTTACCAAGAAAGAACACAATTGAGAGATGTAGGTATTCAATGTCTGCCTGACAGCAGATGTGAATCTTTTCTAACAGGTACATAGCAACAAACCTTTAAATAGAATCCAGCAACTGTTAAATTAAGAACAAGAATACTTATTTTATTTTTTCTATAGTCCCATTATTCTGTGATTCAAAAGTCAACTCATCTTATTTTTAAGCTAGAGCTGATAAGGAGCAAAATTCCCCTACCATCCATAAGGCTTTGAAAGGTTCTAACCTCATTTATGAAGCTCAGGCAGTTTACTCAGATTCCTTTTTAGAACTAGAAACCTTTTTTTCCCCTTTAAGGTGAACAATTTTAAAGACATATGTGTGTATTTCAGGTGTAAACAGGCATCTCTGAACAGAACTAGGTTGGAAGTAAGCTTAGAGATTTGTCTAGATTAAATTCAGATCTGCTTTTAGATTCAAATTGACCCCATACATTCAATTTCAGAATTACCTCCTTTGTCTGCTGGGATGTGGATTGGAGACTGCCTTCCCTAAGATTTTCTTTTTTCCTTTTTGAGTATGCAAGTGACATTTTCCTGTTCATCCAAAGAATGAAGTAAACCCGATTAGATTTGTTCTCCATCTGGGAGCAGGGAATTAACTTTGAAAATGATTTAAATCTCTTGCCTGGGGAGGGACTTTTACTGCCCTGAGTTCAATAGTTCAATTTGACAGAAGCCTTTGCCAGATTTCTAATACATAGTTATGTTTTTGAAAAGATGAAAATGAGGCTGCTTTAAATTTCATTAACTGAATTCTTACATCAGGCCAAATTTGAAGACCTGTCAGGTAGAAAAATTTGACCCAGTAAACATTTTATGTAGACATATATTACCATTTCAAAGAAGAAATACATGTTTTTATACATTGAGAGAAAATCTTTAGGACTGACAACTGTGTTTTAAAATTTTTTTCTTATGTTGTGACCATAAGAACAGGCAATAAGCCGGAAACTATGAAAACTGATTGCACTTGTTTAGAGTTTATTTTGGTAATCAAATAAAACAACAAAGCTATTCCGATACATTTCTAATGATATACATAGTAATTGTGCTGAAAGGTAAGTAGTCAAAGATGGCAAAATGTTCATATAAATCACTTTTTTCTGAATTTTTATATGCAGACAGATGCCAATTTTAGGATTTTATTCCTTCTCACTTTGTTTATTTGCACACATCCATAATTAACATTGGTGGTGGCAGTATTCCCCATGACTATTAACATCACAAAAGTATGAATTTGCCATACCCTTATATACACATTGATATTTATATATACCTTATTCCCTCTAACTGGCTTTTCCTTGCTCAGAAAAAGAATATTTCTACTTTTTCCTTCATACACTCACATTCACACTCTTTCCCCCTCATACCAAGGAGCTCTTATTCAGTACCTGCCCAGCAGATAATAGTCACTTTAGTCAAAGTTAGGTGGTTATAACAAATGCCTGTGAAATTTCTCTCTCTCTATTTTTTTTTTAAGTTTTGTTTCTTGCTCCTAAAATACGTCCACTGGGGATTAAGTAGTGCTCTGCTCTATGTCATTTTCACTCTGAGACCCAGGCTTACGGATGAGATTCTATCTGGGATATTATCAGATTTATGGCAAAGGAAAAAGAGCAAAGGTGGAAGGAAGCATAAGATGGCTTCTAAAGCTTCTCTTTGGAAGTAGTGCACATCACTTCCCCTCATTTTAATTGGCCAGATCAAGTCAGGTAGCCACATCCAATGTCATTGGGGCATAGAATATAATTATCCCACAAGGAGTGGCTTACCTAGGAAGAATCTCAGATATTTGAAATAAATGAGACTGCAACCACAATGCATTTTACATGATGTAGTATATATTTGCACACACAAACTAGTACAGGGAACATAGCATGTACTCAAGAAAGACTTATTGAATGGATAAATAAATGACTATATTAATTGACAAAACAGTATATGATGTACTCTGATGTTTCTATTTTATTGCATTCTTTTATGTTCTATTCTATTTCTTTTTTGTAAAGTGCTCTTGACCCACTAAATTGATTCCATGACCTATTTAAAATCATTGATTATCAAATCTAAGAACATGAAAGTAGTATTATTTTCAATCCTTAATTCTGTTCGTTTTTCCCCAGAAAAACCTAGAAAACATGTACTGAACATCTTCTATGTGCTGGGTGTGTGATAGCATTGGCATTACGGAATAACTAACTATATGTACTTGAATTAGACATCTAAGAAGCCCAGGGTTAATAATTCCACAACTAATCTAAAAGAAACATATGGTGGTAACTACTGGAAGAGAGGTGTATACACTGGGGTAGGTCTGAAAATGTTTCCCCAGGAAAGTGATGCTTAAACTAGGTCATGATAATGAATAAGAGGATTTTGAAGCACAAGAAAGATCTGCATAAGAAAATTTCCAGTAGAATGAAAGGTAATGGTGAGTTTGAAGAAGACCAAATAGTCCAAAGGAAGATGGGTCAGAAATATTGATGGGAAAGCTAGGGTGCTATATATCACAAACTCACTATTCTTAAACCACTATTTATGTCAGGAATTCCTGGTATATAATTTTACCTTTAAAAAAGCAAATGAAAGGAGAGCAGAAAAGTTGTGGAAATCAGAGTTTTATTTCATAAAGAGATCAGATTTAAGGTTAACAGATTCCTTATGTCACATAATTATTTGATGAATTTTTTATGTCTTCTAAATATATGGGATTGATATTTCCCTTCCCAGTTGAGATTTTCCCTGTACAAATTACATGGCTGCAAAACAAATCAGCTACAGTTTTCTGATCTATATAAATAAATTCATAATTGTATAGTGTTTTTATACTTCTATGTCATCTAGAATATATTCAGCAGCATGTAACAAAAAGGGAGCTTAACTTTTTAATCACGTAAGAACCGTGGGGATAAGCTGGAGCAGACAGAGTAGCTCAAGATCACTGTGTAGGCCAAGATCACTGTGTTCCCATGGCTTTTCCCTCATGCTCACAAGACAATTGCTAGGCCTTCAGTTGTAACATCCACATATCAAGAAGAAGAAGGAGAAAGACACAAGGAAAATGAGACAACCTACTTCAGCAAACCAAACTTTCCCAGAAATCCCCAGCCAACTTCCACTCACAACTTATTGGTGATAAGACCATATTCATATCACATGGCCGCTTCTAGCTTCAAAGGAGGCTGGGAAATAAAACTGTTAAACTGTCACATTCCTGCTCTGCATACAGTTAGAGTCCCTGATAATAAAGAAGCGGAGAACGATAACTGCAACATCTTCCTACTTCACAGAGTTGTTCAGGGCACCAAATGACAATATAGATGTAAAAGGACTTGATTAGTTTCAAATAATCATGAGCCACTAAATGCTATTTTTTAAAAAGTAAGAAGTGTACAAAAATTAAGCTTAGCTAATTAGCTATTTTTGACATAAAAATGCTTAGAAATTCCAACAATACAAAAATATACATACATTCATACACATAGGTGAGGTATTAATATATATGTAATATAAGCATTTAGTCATCTATATGTATATGCCTACATATTATTTACACATAATTAATATTAGCTTATAATTAATTTTCTTACATATTTAGATGTACCATAATATAATAATCTACATATAATAAAGTAACTGTGAAAAATCAAAGATACTATCTTTTCTCTTAATTTTATGTTTCTAAGGGCACAACATTTTCTACAAGGTGATATTATGAATTTATTCTGAGCCCTCAAATCAAAGTGCTTATTATTCACATGGCAATTTTATTGTTTTCAAGGAAAATTTGGACTATACAGATTAAAAATGGGAGGTGGGGGAAGATATATACATCACCACAAAATTCACAATCTGCAAAGCTTACAGAGTTCTGAACATTGAGCAGAGTTTAGGGAAGTTGGCCCTGTTGAAAAGAGTAAATAAGACTGAAGGAAGACACGGTAACTCTCAAGTCTATAAAGGTATGTTACAATTACAGCAGCTAAATAGCAATTGTTTTATTGGTTGATAAGGACAGAACACAGCATAATGGGTGGAAGCCACAGCAAAGAGTGTGTTATTAAATAACAGGGGCAAAAGGCAATGAAAGCTTCCAGAAAAATGTCTTATTATCCCCACTGGAGATACTCAAGCGACAACATCATTGCTGTTGTAGAGCCTGTCTGTCTGACGTGGTAGAAGAGCCACTTTATCTGTATCCTATCTGTACTTCTAGACATTTTATTTCAGTTTCTGCATTATTATTTTTATGTACTAAAAGAATGGGCTGGGAACTTTATAATATTGTACTGGGATTAAAATAAGACAATATGTGTAAGGACTATTAGTAAACTACAAAATACTATAAACAGTATAAACATATATGGTACGATATCATTATGATCTTACTCTAACAACAAAATCCTGTGCTAATACAATATCGTAAAGCAGCGATTTTTCTAAGTCTAAGTGTAGGCTCAGATCTCTGGGATCCCAAGACTATTTCGGGTGGCACATGAAGTCAAGAGTATTTTCACAATAACGTGAAAGTGTTATTTGTCTTTTTAACCATGTTGGCACTTGCACTGACAATGCAAAACAATAGTGAATAAAACTGGTAGCACTGCGGCAGAAAATCAACTTGCTGACACCAAAGTGTATTGGTAGTCATTGTATTTTTCACCATTAGACACTCTCAGTACAAAAAAAAAAGTCTGTTTCCCTTAGGGATGTCCTTGATAAAGCAGTAGATATTATTAATTTTATTAAATATCAACCCTTTAGTACATGCCTTTTTAATACTCTATATGAGAAAATGGGGGCAGGGGGAATGTTTAAAGCACTTATGCTGCACACATAATTCCTGGAATGTCTTCAGGAAAAGCACTGTGCTGTGACCTAGACTAGTTTCTTTTTTAGTTGAACTTCATCTTTTCCTGAAAGAAAACCTGACAGACTATGGTTATTGAGACTTGCGTATTTGGTAGACATTTTCTCAGAATGAATGATGTGAGCCTGTCATTTCAAGGAAAACCAATTACAGTATCTTTGCCAATGAATTTATTTGAACTTTAAAGTGAAAATTAGAATTGTGAAAAACTTCCGTTTGCCACAATGAGCTTGACGTCTTTCCAATTCTTTCTGACTTTTTTTAATGAGATCAGGAGTGATAATGAATGTGATTTTTTTGATATCACAGATGAAACGTGTCAAACTACGGAAGCTTTGTATAACTCAGTAGAACCATTTTTTCCAAATGACCAAAGCAATGAGTAAAAGAGTATAACCCAGAAGATAAACTGATGCATTTTAATGTAACGGTACAGAAAGTTCATTGATACGGCTTCTTAAAGGTTAGTTGCAAGGCTGAATCTGAAACTATCACTTGTCAAGTTCTGGAGGAGAATCAAAGAAAAATATTCACAATCTTCTGAAAAGGTTACTAAAATATTTTTCCCTCTTCCAATTAGTACTTCTCTGTGTATGAACAGATTTTCTTCTTATACTTCAATCAAAACAATGTAGAGCAACACAATGAAGGCAGAAGCAAATAGGAGGATCCAGCTATCTCTTATTAAACCTGACATCAGATTTGCAAAAACAATGCAATTCTCATTACATTTTGTTTGTCTCTAAAAGCATAGTTACTGTTCATAAATATAATTTTTTTCTTTATTTAATATGAGGTGGGGAAGTGAAGTGAGGGTTCAATTTCCTTTTTTTTTATTTTTTGAGACAGAATGTTACTCTGTCTCCCTGCATAGAGTATAGTGGCATCATTGTAGCTTACAACAACCTCAAACTCCTGGGCTCAAGCAATCCTCCTGCCTCAGCCCCCTGAGTAGCTGGAACTATAAGCATACACCACTACACCCAGCTAATTTTTATTTTTTTAGTAGAGATGGGGACTCACTTTCACTCAGGCTGGTCTGGAACTCCTGAGCTCAAGCAATCCTCCCACCTCAGCCTCCCAGAGTGCTAGGATTACAGGTGTGAACCACCGCGCCTGGCTGACAATTCTTTAATATTAATATGCAGTGGGTCTATTACTGTTACTTGTAAGTAACTTAATACATAAAAAGTTTAAAATTTCTTTAGTTTTGGGAGCTGGAGGCAAGACTGTGGGCAAGAAAAACCTCCAGCCAAAGTGTATTAGCAAGAAAGAAAGATTTTAGATGAAAGGGAAAAAAACCAAACAGGCACACAAACACAGATCGGACAAGGGTCAGAAGGAAGGGTTCCTAAAACTACAAGAGACTCCGCGGGAAGAACTTGTGGAGCAGAACTGGAAGGAGAAAGGCAGTGGCAGGGTCTAACCCCTGAGAGGCTTGGAGACCAGCAAGAAGCCTGGGTAGAATGGCTAAATTTCCCCTCTTGTATGTTGGACTGCGGATGGGCCCTTGAGCTGCTATAGAGACCTGCCAACACCAGCCCAGAGATGGCTGCCACGAGTGAGCTGTGAGCCTCTTGTGGACAGGCTCACAGCTCCCGGGCTGCCAGCTTCCTGGGGATACCATACCTCCCACCCCACAGATCCGAGCCATTTGGCAGGAACCATATTGCTTCATTCTCTCCTTCTTCTCCCCTCCCTGTGGCTGACAAGAGAAACAATTTAGCCACCACCCTGGGACATCCACAGGGAATGGGACCTTTCCTTTTGGGGCCTTACAGTGGACTGAGGGGTACTTGGACTGTGAGCTCCCTACCTGCCAGCTCCCAGGTACTTCTTGCCTGGTGACTCCAGTAGAGTGGGGCAAACCCCAAGGCTGAAAGACATTGATCCAGCTTGGGCACCCCATGGGTGACTTGAGACCGGCACTCTTCTCCTTGTTAGGGTCAGGGATTGATCTCTGGGAACTGGGGGACGGCCCTGCAGGCCACATCACATATACCCAGGTCTCAATCACATTGCCTGGGAGCACAGAAGGGATATTTGTGAACGAGCCTACTGAGAGGTGTGTGTGCCTTCAGGGCAGATCAGAGTGGGTCCCAGCTGTAGCTTGCTGCTGGAGGGGCAACCCTCCTCCCATGGGAGGGCTGAGTTCCCAGCTCAGGCTGTGATCCTGGGCAGGGACCCTCCCAGCTCACATCACAGTCAGGGGAGATCAGGTGGCCTGAGGTCCTGCCTGCTAGAAGAGGCCCAGGAGAAACCATGGAATAAGGGAGGGTGGAAAAGAGCAAGGCCTGCTCCAGACTAGGGGTCTCAGACAGCCTCATCTCCACACACAGACTTTTTGACTGAGTGGGGCCATTTCAGCCCCTCCCTGGCATATTTTTCCAGAAGCAGAAAACAGAACTTTGACCCCTGCTAACAGCATTTGTGGAGCTTGAGGGCAGGTTAACCTGACTAACCATCTCCCCCCACCCTGCCTCCCTCCCCAAAATGCCCCCACTGAGATGGAGAATAAGGACACACCTGGAAGTCCCAGGGCCTCTCACTACCTGAGGCACTAGAGTGCTTCTCTAGAGGATGAGAGCTGGTTACAGGAACCATAAACAACACTGTAGCTTGCTCTAGGCAAGTGCCACCTAATGACAGGGAGGTCACTTTACATGCCCTGTTATTGCATGTACTAACTCATCACACAGTGTGTGGTTGAATCTCACCCACAAGCACCACCTACTGGTTTAGAGACTAAACTGGGCATGTCATTCTCTAAACAAAAATCCAAGGTAAAAAACAATAGCTGCTCCAGATGAGAAGAAATTAGCAATAGAACTCTGGAAGGATGGAGAATCAAACTGAAAGCACACCCCCAACGGGGAACACCAGTTCTCTACCAATGGATATAAACAAAATTCAGAACACTGAAATGATAGAAGAATTTTGAACATGGATTGTAAGAAAACTCAATATGCAAGTGAAAATGGATACCCAACACACACATACACACACACACACACACACACACACACACACACACACAAATCATGTCTCAACAAATTTAAAAACATAGAAATTATACCATACATGTTCTCAGACCACAGTGGAATAAAATTAGAAATCAACTCCCAACAGACACTCTCATCTCTACACAAAGACATGGAAACTAAACAACCTTCTGCTGAACAAATATTGTGTTAAAGAGGAAAGTAAGATTCTTTGAACTAAATGATAAAAGAGACACAAGTTATCAAAATCTGTGTGACAAAGCTAAAGCAGTCCTGAGAGGAAATTTTATATCCATAAATGCCTACATTGAAAAGACAGAAAGATCACAAATCAACAATCTAGTGAATCATCTGAAAGAACTGGAAAAGGATGAATAAACTGACCCTAAACCCAGCAGAAGAAAAGAAATAACAAAGATCAGAGCAGAACTAAGTGAAATCAATAATGAAAAAACTATACAGAAGATTAATAAAAGAAAAAGTTCTTGGAAAAAATAAACAAAATTGACACACCTCTTTCTAGATTAATGAGAAGCAAAAAAGAAAGGACTCCAATAAACTCAATCAGGAATGAAAAAGAAAAAATTACAACTGTTACCATGGAAATACAAAATATTGTCTATGAAAACTATAAAAACCTCCATGCACATAAACTTGAAAATGTGGAGGAAATGGACAAATTCTTAGAAACATACAGCCTCTGTAGCTTCAATCAGGAAAAAATAGAATTCCTGAACAAAACAATATCAAGTATCAAAATTGATGCAGCAATAAAAAGTCTTCCTAAAAGAAAAGTCCTGGACCAGATGGTTTCATACCCGAATTTTACCAGACCCACAAAGAAGAACTGGTGCCTATTCTGCAGAAATTATTCCACAACATCAAGAAGGAAGGAATCCTTACTAACATGTTTTATGAAGCCAACATCTCCCTGACACCAAAACCAGGAAAGGACATGACAAAAAAGAAAACTACAGACCAATATCCCTTATGAATATAGATGTAAAAATTATCAACAAACTCCTAGAAAACCCAATTCAGGTGCCTGTCAAAAAAGAAAAATAATAATCCATCACAACAGGTGGGCTTCATCCCAGAGATGCAGGAATTGTTCAACATATGCAAATCTATAAATGTAATTCACAACATAAATAGAAGTAAAAACAAAGACCATATGATTCTCTCAATAGAGACAGAAAAAGCATTGAACAAAATTAAGCACCATCTTATAATAAGAATGCTTAACAAAATAGGCATAGATGGTACTTACATCAAAATGATAAAAGCCATATATGACAAACCCACAGCCAACATCATACTGAAATTGAAAGTATTCCCACTTAGAACTGGAACCAGACAAGGTTGCCCTCTATCATTACTTCTGTTCAATGTAGTGCTAAAAGTCCTAGCCAGAGCAATCAGACAAGAGAAGAAATTACAGGACATCCAAATGGGAGCAGAAGAGGTAAAATTATCACTCTTTGCTGATAATATGATCTTATACCTAGAAAACCCCAAAGATTCTGCCAGGAGACTTATTGGAATTGATAAACAAATTGAGCAAAGTCTCAGAATACAAAATCAATGTGCACAAATTAGTAGCATTCCTATATGCCAACAACACTCAAACTGAGCGTCAAATCAAAGACTCAATACCATTCAAAATAGCAAGAAAGAAAATAAAATACATAGGAATATATTTAACTAAGGAGGTAAAAGACCTCTATAGGGAGGAGTATGAAACACTGAGGAAGAAAATGGCAGGAGATGTAAACAGGTGGAAAACCATATCATGCTTATGGATCAGCAGAATCAACATGGTTAAAATATCTGTACTACCCAAGTGATCTATAGATTCAAGGAAATCCCTATTAAAATATGAACATCATCCTCCACAGATCTATAAAAAATAATTCTATGCTTCATGTGGAATGAGGGAAGACCCTGTATAGAAAAAGCAATCTTAAGCAAAAAGAACAAATTGAGATGCATCAATTTACCAGACTTCAAGCTATACTACAAGGGTATAGTAACTAAAACAGCATAGTACTGACACTAGAACAGAGACACAAGACCATAGACCAATGGAACAGAATTGAGAACCCAGATATAAAACCATCCTCATATAGCCATCTAATCTTTGACAAAGCAGACAAAAATATACACTGGGGAAAAGAATCCTTATTCAATAAATGGTGCTGGGAAAATTGGATAGCCACATGGAGAAGACTGAAACAGGATCCACATCTCTCACTTCTCACAAAAATCAACTCACAATGGATAACAGACTTAAACCTTAGGCATGAAACTTCAAGACTTCTAGAAGAAAAGGTTGGAAAAACACAGAGATTGGCCTAGGGAAAGAATTTATGAAGAAGACCCCAAAGGCAATCACAGCAATGACAAAAATAAATAAATGGGACCTGATCAAATTAAAAAGCTTCTGCACAGCCAAGGTAACTATCACAAGAGCAAACAGACAACCTACAGAATGGTAGGAAATATTAGCATGCTACACATCCATTAAAGGGTTAATAAATAGAATCTATATAGAACTCAGGAAAATTAGCAAGAAAAAATCAAACAACTCCATTAACAAGTGGGCAAAGGACATGAACGGAACCTTTTCAAAAGAAGATAGACTATTGGCCAGCAAACATTTGAAGAAATGCTCAACATCTCTAATCATCAGGGAAATGCAAATCAAAACCACAATGAGATACCACTTAACTCCATTGAGAACGGCCTTTATCAAAAAGCCCCAGAACAATAAATGTTGGCATGGTTGCGGAGAGATTTGAATACTCATACAGTGGGACTGCAAACTAGTACAACCTCTGTGGAAAGTAATATGGAAATACATCAAAGAGCTACAAGCAGAACTGCCATTTGATCCAGCAATCCCATTACTGGGTATCTACCCAAAGGGAAAAAGGACATTCTATAAAAAAGACACCTGCACTTGAATGTTTATAGTAGCACAATTCACAATTGCAAAGATGTGAACACAACCCAAGTGCCCATCAATACATGAGTAGATTAATAAAATGTAATATATGCATACAATGGAGTTCTATTCAGCTGCAAAAACAATGGTGATATATCACCTCTTGGATTATCCTAGATAGAGCTGGAGCCCATTCTACTAAGTGAAGTATCACAAGAATGGAAAAACAAGCACTACATATACACACCATCAAATTGGTATTAACTGATCAACACTTTGTGGACATATGGTAGCAATATTCATTTGGTGTTGGCCAAGTGAAGGGTGGAGGAAGGGATGGGTATACTCACACCTAATGGGTGTGGTGCACACTGTCTGGGGGGATAGACATACTTGAAACTCTGACTCGGGTGGGGTAAAGGCAATATACGTAACCTAAACATTTGTACTCCCATAATATGCTGAAATAAAAAAAATATTTCTTTAATTTTGGACAAGATAAACAATTAATACAATTATATCAATTAATTCTCTTTAGGGTCTTCAAAAATTTTTAAGACTAAAGGAGTCCTGAGACCAAGTATTTGTGAACCAGTGGCACAACCATTAGAACCCATCGTTCAAAATCATATCATTGTTTAATAAAATTTAGAATGTGATCCATTTGTGACTTTTGTGTTCGTTCGTATGTACCATACTTTGGTTTTGTTCTCCAATATCTATTGTCATTGTTTAGGTAAAGAAGTCAGCCTCCTTAAGCTCCCTGTGCTCTTTCAATCTTGACACTCCCCAAGGTCATTGCATTTCTTATTGTGTTTCACATTATGCTCATATTTCTTTGCTTTCAGAATCATGTGGTAAGCCCGAAGCCACATGCCACAGTATGTTGGTTAAACCACTCTGGGAAGAAAAAAAGCTTAAAAGGCCCTGATTCAAAGTGTTTGCTGATGTCTTTAAGCCACCTACTTGATGTCATTATTAACGGTGTTGGAATTGGGAAGAAATGCAGTCAGCTCTCCAGCATAACCCTACATTGGTATTAATGGCGAATGATTTGTGTTTTTAAAAAAACATAATTCCACATTTTCCTATTTTCATCCAGAACTTATCTGTGGTGATGGTGCTAACACCACTTGCCCCAAATTAGAGTCAGTCTGTTTTTTTAATTTCTATCTAGCAGTCAACCTTTGGATCCTTGGCATGGTGTGGAAACAAAGCTATAAAAGGAATCAAATATTCCCTGCTCTTAAAGTGCAAATTCACATAATGCACTTTGCATTTTACATTCGTCTGATATCTAGATAATTTGATCGGCAATAGCTTAAAGATGACTAGCTTGCCTTGCTACTTACTGCTCAAATTGTAGTTCTTGGACTGCAACTTCCATATCCTCTGGGAACTCATTAGAAATGCAGACTCTCAGGCCTCACTGTGGATTTAATCCAAATTTGCATTTTAACAAGATCTCCATGTGATTCTTCTGGACATCATGTTTGTGAGCACTGGTTTAGGGTAATTTGAGCCCTAATGATTGCAGCTTGCTGCCTTATAGTAATAATTCTCATGGTTACTATATAAATACAGCCTTCATAAAATGCGTTATGTTTCAGGATATTAGCCAAAATATCCCATCCATCTTGTTTGTTAGTTTGTCCTCAATGTTATTTTTCCTTATTTAATTGAAGTTAAATCTCTTTTCAAATACTGGAATGTTTCTGTGTATTTTTGTAACCCACTTTCTTTCAAACATAGAATTTCTATTCTCTTTTGAAGCACCAGATTCATCACTTCAGTTCCTATTAGATTTTTGTCTCCTTGAAAATATTGATGTGTAAATTCTTTGCTCTGTGGAATGATCAGTCAGAGTTGGTACATATTTTTTCTTCCCTGTTGATTTGAAGATTCACTTTTATGTGTTACTAAATTAGTAAAGTGTTAAAATGCTATACCTTTGAATTCTGTGAATCATTTTCAGCCCCTTGGCTATAAAGGCCAACATAATTTACTATCATATAGTTCAAGAGCTTGAAAGAGAAATTGGACATTTTTGGAAAAGAAGCATGCATATAAAATGCATTAACAAATTTATAGGAGCTTAAGTCTCTCTAAGACTGCTGATCTCACTCTGGCTGCACTTTAGAATTATTTGAGAAGCTTTTAAGAAGCCCTATGACCGGATCCCCTCTTTCCAGAGACTCTGGTTCAATTGGTTCAGCATTGTTTACATGTGTCTGTATTTTTAGAAACTCCCAAAGTGATGCAAACCAGGGATTGAGAGTCACTGCATTGCTCTACAAAATGGCAAAGCCAAGAATAAACATGCCTTGGTCAATCACCGTGGAACAGGATTCTCTTTCATTAAGGGGTCTACTCACCTTGAGCACTAGTCTGTATAGTGATTAAATTTGTCAGCTGAGTCCATCAAAGTTTAGTTACATATCTTTAAGATTTAATGAAATGTTCGTTTTTAACCTTACTTTATGAAGACAAGAAAAGATTGAACAAAGATGATGAGGTTATACTATGAAGTAAACTGTATAAAGTTTAATGAATAGCTAATTTAAAGTCAAATGTGCATTTATCAAACTAAAAAAAATATGCAAGGATCAATGTGTATGGCAATTTCCTCAAACCTGCCCTCCAAGTAAAGGCAGAATACAAATACAGCAGGTCCTTGGATAATATCCTTTTGTTCAACTTCACTTAATTATAATGTCAATGAGAAAAAAAATTGATTCCCATCCAGAAGCATTGTCTGTGTGGAGTTTCCCTGTTCTCCCCATGTATGTTTTCTCTGGGTGCTCTAGTTTCCTCCCACATCCCAAAGACATGCATGTCAGGTTCATTGATGTGTCTATGTGGTCCCAGTCTGAATGAGCATGGGTGTGTGTGTGAGTGCACCCCATAATGGAATGGCATCCTGTCCATGGATGGTTTCTTGCCCCCTGAGCTGCCTGGATAGGCTCTGGCCACCCTTGACCCTGAACTGGAATAAGTGGGTTGGAAAATAAATGAATGAATACAAATTAATGTAAAATAAAAATTTTAAGGCATACGATAATTATGCAAATGCATGACAATAAATAGTGTGTTACAAAAGCAGTCAGCGAGCCTGCCCTCTTTGTGATTGCTGTTTCTTTTTTTTTTTAAACTTTATGCTGGTAAAAAGTACTCCTTATAGTTTTTGCTTTGCAAGTATTTATTCCTTGATTTAACCCACCATCACGACTATTGCTATCACTCACTGATCCACCAAAAACTGGATAAATAATTATCTTACTTGTTTTTATTAATCCTCCTTAAATATATATGTATCTCATATTTATTTCAGTGTTTAATATTAGAAGTTATTTAGGTCTTTATTTAGAAGCTGGTGATGTTTTTGTGATGAGAAACATGTCATAGGAACTTAATTCTTGTTTATGTCAATTAGCCTGTGGTAAAATTGGTTTTGCTATACTTTTTTTTCACTTAAAGTTGAAGTTTCCAAGAACCTGTCCACAACATTGAGCACTTATAATCTCAGGTGAGCCTTATTGTAGAAACACAAACTGGCCAAGTACAATAACCTGCAGTTATATTGCTTTATTTTTTTCTGAATTTGTATGGCATTTTGCATTCTAGTTCATAAATATATTTGATAATAATGTATTTAACATATGATAAAATATGCACATGCTACTTATTAATATAAAAGTTGAAATATAATAGATATTTTGATATGCTTAAATTTCTTTGCAGAGAACTTTTCATCAGCACTTCCCTAGGTTAAGCCAGAGGAATAATAGATAAAGGTTTTCATGTCAATGTCATATATCATTATATGTTTGTCAAAAATACAAACATTTAGAGAAACTGTGTTAGTCAACTTGGGCAGCTATAACAAAATATGATGGGCCGGGTGGCATAAACAACAGAATTTATTTTCTCACAGTTCCAAATGCTAGAAGTCTAAGATCAAGGTACCAACATGGTGAATTTCTGGTGAGAGTCTCCTCTTGAATTGCAGATGGCTGCCTCTTTTGTGTGCTCACGTGGCATTTCCTTGGTACATGCTCTCATGAGAAAGCTCTCTGTTGTCACTGCTTATAAAGACTCTAATTCTTTTTTTTTTTTTATGAATAGTCAAGTGCAGTAGTGAGAAGTGGGAAAAGAGTAGAACAATAAAGTTTGATCTATAACTGTGAAAAATCAATTGAGATAACTCACTACCTTTGGACCAGGCTAAAGACACTAATTCTATCGAATTAGGGCTCTATACTTGTGACCTCATTTAACCTTACTCACTTCCTTAGAGGTTCCAAATACATTCACTCTGGGATTAGAGCTTCAACAAATGATTTTGGGGAAAGGTCACAAACATTCAGTCGATAACAGAGAGATTCTCATTTATCACATACCTCTTCTTTCTCACACAATATATACAGTATGCTAGAAATATTGTTTTTGAGTATGTATTGATGAATGTGTGTGGAAATTAGAAAGAAACGAATACTAGGAGAGAAAGACATACATGTACACACATGGGGATGGGGGAAAGAGAGAGAGATTAACTAAAAATTATACATATTTTTGCTATGAGCTAACATGATCCCCTTCACTCTTGCTTTCCAATAATCTAAAACACCATGTCAAAAACAATTTCCTTTCTTTAAGAGAGATTCTCATGTCAAAGAATAAGGAAGAAAGGAAAGTTGTTGTTCTCAGGATAGTGGCTAATAAAGAAAGGAAACATAGAAAACAACTGAAGCTTTAAGGCAGTTTAGACAGAATATTATGCGAAGTTAAATTGATCTTTAGAAGAATTTCACATAGGTGAGTCTAGTTGGCTAGAATTAAACAGGGGATTATGTTAGACTTCTTCTGAGAACCTGGCTTAATATCCAAAACAGTGAAGGCAAAGCCAGAACTGGGCCCTATAGTCAGAATAACAGACAGATTTTCTCAGAGCATTGTGCTTCCCCTTTTTCATAGAACAAGTTTTAAGACGCTTCATAAAATTTTATCGGAAAAGTCTATCTTGTGTGGTCAAAGCTGATGTGAGATAGAAGGATTGATTTATTGGTTTTCTTCAAATAGCTTGACATTCATAATTAGTGATGCAAAGTAGAATTTGATTTTCTTTTTTGAATAACGATTTTCATCAATATTAATAAGAGAACAAAAGATATTTGTTCGTCTTTTGATAAACAGCCAAAACAAAAAAAAGAGGAACCAAGACGTTTTGTTGGTCCTTAGGCTGTCTTTATAGGCTCTTTTGATTGTGTTCAAAACCTGAGTTCCTCCTTCTATCAAAAAGTAAGGTTTTGCTTTTGAAATCTTTGAATTATCCTTTGACTAATGAATGACCGGGCTATTTTACAGTGAACTAGTCATTTCAGTATTTTGGGCTTTAATTTTTGAATACTCTTCCCAAAATCAAATTTGCAAATTCTAAATTATTCGTTTTTTTTTTTTTTTTTTTTTATTTCCAAGAGAACCTCAGACGTCCGAAGAGACATATTCAGGCCTTATTTGATAAAGTAACGTCATATGGGAAAAGCATTTTGTCACACTAACGAAATAGTGTTTACATTTCTTGAATTAGAATTGTATGGATATGTTATTAAATATGTGTTCGCCAAAATCGTAATGAGATCCCAAAATTCTGAAATTGTCATCATATACATTTATATCAGACATAATTATGCTATTATCGTTAATTCGTTATGTGGCACAGAATAACGCGAAATACCTTCTTCAATTGCACTCTTTCAACATGGCTGAGGCTTTCTCATCCCAATTGTTGTTTAGCTTTGCATTCTTCTAAAAAAGTAGGCTCAATGAATGGGCTACACAGTCCAATTGCTTTTTTTCCAGGAAGATTCCTGCAGAAAAACGCCTGAGGAGTATACTTTGATATCAGGTTTTTGATAACTTGGGAGAGCATACTTAAACTAGTAAATTTTCAGAACTCTTATAGACTGATGTGTTTCAATTGAGATTGCTAACCACATTGAGAAGAATAGAATGAATTAATTTGGGAATGAACGGAACCCCGTCACGTGAATGGTTTTAATGACTTATTGTTTGAAAGCATTGCTGATTCGGTTATATTTTCTTTCGCAGAGTCCAAGAATCTGATATTAAATGGCTTGTTTAAGAATATAAAGCATGAGTAAACTTTGTGATCAAAATTGAGAACATTTGCCTTTCTCTTTACCTGATTCTGCTAAAATTGGGATAACTAATTGCAGCATGTAATCTTATTTTATGGTATCTAGTTTTATTTGCCATAAATCAATAAGAATCTATTTGTATAAACAGGACAAAAATTGAAGCCCTGGTTTATTTTACCAAAGCTTTGACTGGAATGACATATTTTTTTATGTCTGTAACGAAGTGGGTCTGAAAAAGGACAAAATGTTTTACAAGTTCTCTGTTTAAAATCCTCACACTTCGGTGGGGAATTAAAACCTATATTCTCCTGGCCCTGGCCTAAGGTCAGTATCACAGGCGGGCAGAGATGTTCTTTGTTCTTTGTTTTCTATATCTACCAAACATGGCCCAACGGCATAAGAGAATATTCCATACAGACATTATGAGCCATCTTCACTGGAGAGCGCATAGCTTAACACAGGCATATACCTAAGCTAACAAACGCGCCTTTTAAAACTCTGCTATAATTTCTGCTTGAGGGATGGGATGATGGTAGACACTCTTAACATGATGAGAGTCTGCCATCCTCCGTCGATTTTTGACAAATTAATAACTTCTCTTTACTTTTCCTCAAAACACCCACTTGTATCTCATTTCTTGTTCCAGCCTTGGAGAACAAGTACAAAACTTCCGGACGGGTGTCCAGATTGCTTGAGGATTGAGGTTTGACTTTAGCAGACCAAGTAAGAGCTTCTTTGTAAAGACTGGCCCTGGTAGCCCGCTTGTCTACAAAGGTCGCTTATAAGGTTTTCTGATCTTGCAGTAAGTAAGCAATATTACTTTGCGACAGCTCATGTACTCAAAGATATTTTAGAAGCTGCAGAAGAGGATGAAGTTCACGCCAAATTTATACAGGTATACAAGCGACAGCCTCTGGCAATTCGCTTGGCTTGGCTTTTTAGCCTCACAAAAGGCCTTTTAAATTTAAAATCTGGATTTCTTATGAAAAAAGGTTTGGCATCCAATGTGGAGCAGTTCAACCAATCTAGTCATGGCAATAAATGTTTTGGTTTGGTTTGCAATCTAAAAAAAAAAGGAAAACATTTTGAGGCAAAACAATTTTAAAACTGGCCTATATGACGCAGTCATTATTAAGCTTTCTTATGCAAATAAATGGCCAGAAGCAAAATAAAAACTTAAAACTTATTGCAAATGGGCATTGGGCTAGTATGAATTGATCTTTAGTAGAAATGGGGAATTTAGAGAATGAAAAAGTATGTTTAAGCAGGATATTATTAGACCATTTATTAGTTTATCTAGGCCTTGACCATTTTTTGAGTTTTTACTTATTTTCCCTAAAATTCTGGATTGAAAACCGCCATAGAATGAGGTTTACTTATATAGCTCGTCTGCATTGTTTATGTCTTCCAAGAAAAGCAAAATTATAGGAAATTTGAAGGCAGAGACGATTCCAACAAGTGGACCGGCAGTTGTATGGAATGCAGTGATGACAACGAGAATTGTGGTTGGTAGTCCTGAATCAGAAAAAACGATGTATTCTCACCAAATCGAACGCAGTAGCCCCCCTTCAGTAGGGAAGCTCCACAATGCAGCGGCAACTAAGCTCAGAGCTTTTATGGA
>NC_033665.1:55289291-55303509 GCF_000165445.2 Microcebus murinus | reverse complement strand
ACCTAGTGTGACACCACTGAAACTGTTATCTAGTTCCATTATCTAATGGTTATACCCGTAAGCATCATAGAGGATGCACTGAGACAGACCAGAGCAGCCCAATTCTTCTGGAAAAAGACAGCCTTTTGGTGAGGAGAGGCAAACCACCTTGGTGTGGTAAACGACCGTAACCACCCCAAGCTGCCAGCAATCTACTGTCATAGGGATAACAAGGAAGTCTCAAGAGGTCCGTGGGGAGGTGTCTATGCATTGCGGATCGCAACCTAATGAAATACACAGCAAAAAACAGCCGCCACTATGCAAACAGATTGGAATATTGGTATGCCAGTTATATTTATGACATTCTATCCTGTCCCTCCGTGAACATGCTCCACAAATGTCTTGTAAACGCAATATAATAGAAGTCACTGCAGTTGGAGAAAAAATGGCAAACATAGAGTACCACTCCAACTCTATGAAACACTGTGCACGGCCTCTCTTAGACTGTCCTCTTCTCTCCATTACTTGGGAGAGAGAGGGGACTTGGGTTCTCCTAGAGGCCAGTAAAGCAGGACACTCACTTTATCGCATAGTTTAAGTTAGCAATTTAGCAGAATCGATGTGTGATTGATACATTGTTTAAAATCTGCCCTAACTAGTCTCATTGTGTGCTGATTGATATGCGCATATCTTATGAAAATAATAATCATAATACTAAATCGAAGACGTGTGACCTTGCTGCTAGAGATAATACTTACACAAAATTACCCACTTATTTTTACATTTCTGCCCCTGATTTTTTCTGCGATATTCTAAAGAAACTGCACTTGGTATATTTTTCAGTTATTTTATAACTAAATATTTCAAAGTATAGCAAGAGCTAGAGGTAAACTCTAGGAACGATTTTAGTGTTCCTACTAGTAGACATAATGCGTTTTCTTATTAATGCTTCAGATGGTCATGGTTGAACTAAGAATCTTCATAAGACACTCAGATGCTTACGATGTCACTGGCACCGTTATAGTTTAAACCTATAAAGGGTTATTCACCCATACCATTTTAACCTCCTCTCGCTTAGTAAATTTGATTTCTGAGGAATGGATCTTTATTATCTGTTAATCGCCTCATAGCTGGGCACCCATGCGCCGTCCACCCGTGTGTCAGTCTGCGTCTTCCAATTTAATCAGAGTTCTGTAGTAATTGTTTTCTACACTGTCTTTACAATTACTTCAGTTGCTCAGAACGCATAATGGATGCCTAACTCTTTGGTATCATACGAACCAATCCAAATTGAGACTGTGCATGATCATGGTCATATTACAGATTAGGTCCATGTAACAATAGACACCTACACTTTTTAAATTTGAATTATTTCTGGCCAATTTTATCTAAGACCTTTATGCCCTTTGTTGTTTCAGTAAAAATAATGGTGTCCTTAGCTCAAGTTTCTTTGCTTTTGCGGATCTAAATTTTGTACGCCTACAGAGTCATTTGTGTTCAGAAGTGCAAAATTTTAAGATTTCGCTAGCTAAAGTTGGTTAGCGGCCATCGACAGGGTAATCGTATAGAGATTGAATGATCTAAAGAGGGAGTGATATGGAGTGAGAATTTATTGTCAACTAACTAGTCACTAGTTTGAATGTGGTAGATAGCCATAAGTCTTAAGGACAACCAAACTAGAAATGAGAATCTTATACGCAGCATATCAATCTTTTGTGTGTCTTTGACATTTTTGTCTATTACATCATATTATATATGAATTATGATAGGAAATTGGTTGATTCCCCATACTATTGGATTGTTGATGGGTTAGTTGCGTGCTAATATAATACATTATGAGGTGTGGATGTCTTTTTTCCTAGACAATTAATCTATACATGTCAATTAGTTCTTGGGATCATAGAGAATCTCATTCACAATGAATTGTTGGGAAAGAAATATGATTAGTAAACTCAGTGCTAATGGTAATCGAAGATACTATTTCATCAGATAATTAGTTCTTTGAGGAATCTCCAAACTGTTTATCATAGAAGTTGCTACTAAATTCCAGCCTACAAAACAGCTGCATCATACAAAATATCCTGTCTCTTCTTATAGATTACACTATGCTATGGACTCTGGTCAGGGTATTAGGTATTTTTGTGATCCATTTCAGTAATCTAGTTTAATAGGATAATGTTTTTAATGAATGCTGAGCTGAGGCGTAATGTGTGTTGCTTTACTAATAAACTTTTTTATTTGAAGGAGATGATGCGAAATTCCTGGAGGATTAGCGTGTTCAGCATTTTTCAGGTGTTGTATTGGACATGTTCTATCTTTCTTTTGAAAAAGCTTCTGTTCATGTCTTGTGCCCACTTTATTAATGGGGTTGGTTGACCTGTTTTGCTGTTTGCTGTAGTTCTTTGTAGATTCTGGTGACTTAGTCTTATCAGATGTACAGTTTGTAACTATTTTCTTCCATTCTGTAGACTATTTGTTTGTTAATATTTTTGTTGCCATGCAGAAACTTTTTAATTTAATCAGATCCCATTTATTTATTTTTACTTTCTGGATTGTCATTAGGGTCATTTTCAATAATTTTTACTAGGCGATATCTAGATTTCCAACATTTCCTTCTAAAATTCTTATGGGTTTCATGTCTCCAATTTAATTTTCATCCATCTTGAATTAAATTTTTGTAGTGGTGAAGAATGGATCCTGTTTCATTATTTTGCAATGTGGCTATCCAATTTTCCCAGCACCCTTTTAATCGAGATAGTGATTTTTCCAGTGTATTTTGTTGTCTCTTGTCAAAGGATCAATTGACTGTATGTGGATGGTTTTATATCTGGGTTCTATGTTCATTGCGTTCATGTCTCCTATTTTGTTCAGTACCAACATTGATTTAGTTAGTTACCTTGTAGTATAGTTTGAATCTGGTAATGTGATGCCTCCTCAATTTGTTTTCCTTTGCTTAAGATGCTTTACTATTAGGGCTCTTTTCTAGTCCACATGGAAAAAAAGTTGTAAGAAAATTTAATTTTTTATTTTTTTCCCTTTTAAAAGATTCGTTTTTTTTTTTTTACTAATGTTTTAAAATAAAATAAAAGGGGAAAACATAAAAAGGAAAACCCTGAAGAAGGGCGTTTTGACCCCCTTTAAAGAGAAATGTCCCCCCCCAGGGGGGAAAAACAAAAAATAAAGATCTTTTTTTCCCCAAAAAAATGGCTTTTTTTTTTTAAAAAAGGATTTTTTTTAAATTTTTTGGGAAAAAAGGTTGGGGGGTTTTTTGGGAAGAAGAAAAAAAATTTAATGTCTTTTTTTTTTTAGACCCACTTTTGGGGGACCCTTAAAGGTGGTTTGAGGTAACGAATAAGTTTTTTTTTTTTTTAAATATGAAACAAAAGGTGGACCCAAAAAAATGTCGTTTTTTTAAATGGTTCGAATTTTTAATAAAAAATAAAATTTTTGCTTTTTTTAAAAAAAAAAAATGTCCCCCCCTTTTTTTTTAAAGAAAACCCTTGAAAATTTGCCAAAAATCCCATTCCCCTCTGGCATTTTTTTTTTTTTTTGTAAAAACCCTTTATTGGTAAAAAGAAAGGGAGGAAACCGCCCCCAGCCCCTTATTATTTAGCTGGACAATGGGAGGTGGCAGACTCTTGTCTCAAAATACCAATGTCCTCTTCTGAGCAGAAGTAGCTAGAAGCTTTTAAAAAGTTATCGATTCATCTCCATTTCAGCTAAGACAATTCGTGACCTCTGTCCTGCGACAATCTCCTTGGGCCGATCTCGCCTTTTTCAAGTCATTTTCTGTACCCCGTATTCCACTGCCATTCTTTTTCATCAGTCTATGAGAAAGGGGGTCATAGTATCCCATTACACCCTAACCCTGACTGGGGGTGAGTTTTAGATGAAGGTGCAGATTACCAGGTGAAAGGGCATAAGCAATAACATAAATCGAGGGACAACAAAGTGAATTGGCTGTCCTTTGCACACAGTTCCGATTAGCTCATCTTCTTATGCTTAAAAATAACCATGCGTATCTACTTTACGGGGTATGTGCTTACGGTAATTGACTGCTATATATATGTATCTCATATTTATTTCAGTGTTTAATATTAGAAGTTATTTAGGTCTTTATTTAGAAGCTGGTGATGTTTTTGTGATGAGAAACATGTCATAGGAACTTAATTCTTGTTTATGTCAATTAGCCTGTGGTAAAATTGGTTTTGCTATACTTTTTTTTCACTTAAAGTTGAAGTTTCCAAGAACCTGTCTACAACATTGAGCACTTATAATCTCAGGTGAGCCTTATTGTATAAACACAAACTGGCCAAGTACAATAACCTGCAGTTATATTGCTTTATTTTTTTCTTAATTTGTATGGCATTTTGCATTCTAGTTCATAAACATATTTGATAATAATGTATTTAACATATGATAAAATATGTGCTTATTAATATAATAATATTAATATAATATGATAATATATGCTACTTATTAATATAAAAGTTGAAATATAATAGATATTTTGATATGCTTAAATTTCTTTGCAGAGAACTTTTCATCAGCACTTCCCTAGGTTAAGCCAGAGGAATAATAGATAAAGGTTTTCACATCAATGTCATATATCATTATATGTTTGTCAAAAATACAAACATTTAGAGAAACTGTGTTAGTCAACTTGGGCAGCTATAACAAAATATGATGGGCTGGGTGGCATAAACAACAGAATTTATTTTCTCACAGTTCCAAATGCCAGAAGTCTAAGATCAAGGTACAAACATGGTGAATTTCTGGTGAGAGTCTCCTCTTGAATTGCAGATGGCTGCCTCTTTTGTGTGCTCACGTGGCATTTCCTTGGTACATGCTCTCATGAGAAAGCTCTCTGTTGTCATTGCTTATAAAGACTCTAATTCTTTTTTTTTTTTTATGAATAGTCAAGTGCAGTAGTGAGAAGTGGGAAAAGAGTAGAACAATAAAGTTTGATCTATAACTGTGAAAAATCAATTGAGATAACTCACTACCTTTGGACCAGGCTACAGACACTAATTCTATCAAATTAGGGCTCCATACTTGTGACCTCATTTAACCTTATCACTTCCTTAGAGGTTCCAAATACATTCACTCTGGGATTAGAGCTTCAACAAATGATTTTGGGGAAAGGTCACAAACATTCAGTCTATAACAGAGAGATTCTCATTTATCACATACCTCTTCTTTCTCACACAATATATACAGTATGCTAGAAATATTGTTTTTGAGTATGTATTGATGAATGTGTGTGGAAATTAGAAAGAAACGAATACTAGGAGAGAAAGACATACATGTACACACATGGGGATGGGGGAAAGAGAGAGAGATTAACTAAAAATTATACATATTTTTGCTATGAGCTAACATGATCCCCTTCACTCTTGCTTTCCAATAATCTAAAACACCATGTCAAAAAACACATTTTGAAGCAGAGTATCCACAACACAAAGAATAAGGTTTGGGAGGCCCCTCAGAGAAAACTGAGAAGAGTAAACACATCTTGGGAAAAGATGAAGCAGCTGAGAACAATGGTCTAGCTCCTGACTATCACTTCTTAAGCTAGACCTATATCCTTTCTATGGCTCTAAAAGAGATTGAGCTAACCACAGAGAAGTTTCCATGGACTTCCATGGACAAATTTCCATGGATTCCTCACTTAGCCTCTTATCTAGTGTGGTGACCAGGAAATTCTCTGGAGTATCAATCATTCAACCACACCAGGAGAGTCAGGAACTAAAAGAATGACTTCAAGACCTTCTCCTCCCTATCACTTTCCCCAAATAAACACAGTTGGAAGAGAAATAAGCATTTTAAACCAGGGACTGTCTTTGTCTTTTGTTATTTTGTTACTATCTTAACCTTGAGGCAAAGTGGTTTTTTTTTTTATTTTTAAAGTAATAAAGAAATTTAATAAAGGATTTTAAAATTCAAAAGCAACTCAACTTTTAAGATTTACAATTCCATAAAGCTCTGAGCTTAGTTGCTGATTGTGAGTTCTACTGAAGTTACTGGTTGATTTGGTGAGAATAATGGTTTTGATTCAGACTACCAACCTACAATTCTCAGTTTCATCACTGATTTATACAACTGCCGTCCACTTGTTGAATCATCTCTGGTCTTCAGAATTTTATAATTTTGCTTTTCTTGGAAGACATAAAACAATGAGAGATATATAGTAAAACCTATTCCATTGGGGTTTCAATCCAAATTTTAGGAAAATAATAAAAACTCAAAACAATGGTCAAGGCTAGAAACTAATAAATGTGTGCTAATAATTTTCCTCTTAACATACTTTTTCTCTCTATAATTCCCCATTTCTACTAAAGATCAATCATACTAAGCCCAATGCATTGGCAAAATAAGTTTTAGTTTTATTATGCTTGGCCTATTTATTTGCATAAAGAATAGCTATAATAATGACTGGTCACATAGGCTCATTTTAAATTGGTTTTGCTCAAACTTTTTCCTTTTTTTTTAGATTTCTAAAAACCAAAATATTTATTGTATGACTAATTGTTGAACTTCTCCACACTGGATGCTCAAACTTTTTCATAAGAAATCTCAGTTTAGACATTTAAAAAGCCTTGTGAGGCTAAAAAGCCAAGCCAAGAATTTGCCAGACTGTGCTTGTAATACCTGTATAAATTGGGTGACTTCATCTCTTCTTGAAGTTCTAAAATATCTTGAGGTACCTGGGCCTGTCGCAAAGTAATATTCTTTACATACTGCAAGATCAGAAACCTTATAAGGAAACCCTGTAGACAAGGTACCAGGCCAGTCTTTACAAGAAGCTCTTTATTGGTTCTGTAAAGTCAACCTCAATTCCTCAAAGCCATCTGGACACGGTACCGAAAGTTTGGTACTCGTCTCCAAGGCCCTGAACCAAAAATGGAGCTACAAGAGGGTGTTGGAGAAAAGTAAAGAGAAGTTATTAATTTGTCAAAAATGAGGAGGATGGCAGACTCTCATCTTAAAGAACCATCATCCCCTCTTCAAGCAGAAATTATACAGAGTTTTTAAAAGGGGTTTTCAGCTTAGGCGATATGCCTGTTTAACTATAGCATCTCCAGTGAAGATGGTCTCATAATGTCTGTATGAATAATTCTCTTGAGCTGTTGCCAATTGTTTTAGATACTAGACAACAAAGAACAAAGAACATTCTTGCCTCCTTGTGATACGACCTGATAGCAGGGCAGGAATATAGGTTTTAATTCCCCACCAAGGGTGAGAGATTTTAAACAGAGAACTTGTAAAACATTTTGTCCTTTTTCAGACCCTTACTTCTGTTACAGACATATAAAAAATATGTCATTCCAGTCAAAGCTTTGGTAAAATAACCAGTGTCTTCAATTTTGTCCTGTTATACAAAATAGATTCTTATTGAATTTATGCAAATAACTAGACTACCATAAAATAAGATTACATGTGAATAGGCTCCCAATTTTTAGCAGAATCAGGTAAAGAGAAAGGCAAATGTTTCAATTTTGATCACAAAGGTATTTTACATCATTGCCTATAAAGCATATATGACAGCTCAAAAACCAAATTTTCTTGACTCTGGAAGAAAATTATAAAAAGAATCAGCAATGTTTCAAACAATAAGTCATTAAAACCATTTCAGTTCTTTATCAGTTCATTCCAATAATTCCATTCTTATTCTTCTCAATGTTGGTTAGCATCTTCATGAACACATCAGTCTATAAGGAGTTCTGAAAATTTTTCTTAGTTTAATGGGTATGGCTCTCCCAAGTATCAAAAAACCTGTATTCAAGGTACTCCTCAGGTTCTTTTCTATGAATTTCCTTGAGAAAAAGCAAATTTTGGGACTGTAGCCCATTGCATTGTAGCCTACTTTTTTAGAAGAATCAAGTAAAACAACAATTGTGGATGAGAAAGCTAGCCATGGTTAAAGATGCAATGAGAAGGTAATTTTGGTTATTTTCTGTGGCACATAACAATTTAACATAATAAGCCATAATTATGTTCTGATATAATGTATATGATGACATCAGAATTTGGGGGATCTCATATAATTTTGGAACACATATTAATAACATATCCATACAATTCTAATTCAAAGAAATTTAAACACTATTTCTTATGTGACAATGCTTCCCATATGACTTTACATATCAAATAAGCCTAATATGTCTCTCTTGGACTTCTGAGGGTTCCTCTTGGAAAAGAATAATTTTAGAATTTGAAATTTGATTTTGGAAAGTATGTCAAAAATTAAAGGCTCAAATCACTGATCAAAATAGGATCATAAGTCACTGTAAAATAGCGGTCATTCATTTAGTCAAAGTGATAATTCAAAGATTTCAAAAAGCAAAAACCTTTACTCTTTGATAGAGAGGAGACTCAGTTTTTGAAACAATCAAAAGACCTATTAAAGACAGCCTAAGACCAACAAAACCTGTCTTTTCCTCTTTTTTTTGTTTTTGCTGTTTATCAAAAGACGAACAAATATCTTTTAGTATCTCTTATTAATATTGTATGAAAATCTCATTCAAAAAAGAAAATCAAATTCTACTTTGGCATCACTATATTATTAATGTTAAAGCTAATTTGAATAAAACCTTATAAATCAATCCATTCTATCTCAATCAGCTTTGACCACACAAGATAAGATTTCCATAAACCTTTTATAAGGTCTTAAAACTTTCTATTAAAAAGGAGATCAATGCTCTGAGAAAATCCTGTTATTCTGATATAGGGGCCCAGATTCTGGCTTTGCTTCACTGTGTTTTGGATATTAATGCCCAATTTTTAGAAGAACTAAATAATCCCCTTCTAATTTTAGCCAACTAGATCATATGTGAAATTTCTTTCTAAAGATCAATCTTCCATAAATCTTCTACAACTGCCTTAAACTTCAGTTTTGTCCTATGTTTCCTTTCTTGTATTACCATTCTATCTGAGAACAAAAACATACTTTCCTTTCTTCCTTATTCTTTTGACCATGAGAAGTTCTCTCATAAAGGAAAGAAATTACTCTTTCTTTACATTTACTTCTTTAACACTTTTTTTTTTAATAGAATAGTTTCTTCTCTATACCTAATTAGGGTTTTTTTTCTCTCTTTTTAAAGACAATCTTGCTCGTGTCACCTGGGTAGAATGCAGTGGGCACAATCCAGCTCACTGAAGCCTTGCACTCATGGGCTAAAGCAAACCCTCCATTCTCAACTTCCCAAATTAGCTGGGACCACAGGCATGTGCCACCATGCCTGGCTGATTTTTTTAAGAGACAGGGGTCTCACTATGTTTTCCAGGCTGGTCTCACCTCTTGGGCTTAAGCAATCCTCCTGCCTTGGCCTCCCAAAGTGCTGGAATTACAGGTATGAGCCAGTGTGCCAGACTCTAGTAGTTTTGATCACATATATTAACTACAATTTTAAACTCTTAGCAAGCCTAATTTCCAGCAAAAAAACCTGGAAGTAATTTTGAACTGTTTTAACCAGCATTGTGGGATGAAAACCATTTGTAATTTGTCAGCAATTTTTGTTTATTAACAGATCTAAATATATTTGGCTTTTCTATACCATCATAATGTCCTCAGACATTTTATTCTATTTACTATAACAAAACATGACTTTAAGATTAAGTTACTGAAAAAGCTTTTTAAAACTATGAAAAGTTTGTTTATAAACTTTTATCCCATTTATATTCATTTAATTTATTCCTTCCTAACAATTATTCTTGAATAGTTCATTAAAGTGCTGACACAAGTAAATGGCTGAGGCAAAAATCTCAATCAGTGGAGATTATTAAGCCAATGTTCAGGAAACACCTGGGAAAAACATGAATTACAGACAAGCTGTGGCTGTTTTTCTCTGAAGGGAAAGTTGGAACCTTCAGCATTTTAAAGGCATACAGAAGGAAGGGAAACAGCAATGTGGGGTGCTGACGAGACAAAGTGGTTACAGTTTTGAGGCCCAGAAAATCTGCATTTTACACAAAATTAGAGGAATTTTAGAAGAGAAAAGGGGAGTGAAAGAAGCATCAATTATGTGGTGTGCCTGGGTAAGTGGAAGAATGTTTGATTCTGTGTCTTCAGTTTTCTTACCTGTAAAGATAAGCTTATACTTCATTATTAGTGTAGAATCAAACACGTTTTAGTTTTAGGTGCTAGACGTAGGTGCAATTTGCATGTCCCTGCTCATGAGAGGCCAGCAAGGAATTTCCTGAATGAATGATCTGTGAGGCCAGTTCTTCACAGGTAACTGAGGCCTTTACCTTCTCTTTTGCATACATAAGGAGTTGGAGGGGATGGCCCTGACACTTAGCTTATCCTTTTACAAAAGAAAGATAGTCACCATCTCAAACTGTTTCTTTGTTAATAAGTTCTACAGATTGTAACTATTAGGCAGTCAATACCTAAGCAAATACCCTAAAGTTAGATACATGGTTATTTTGAAGATAAGAAGATGTAGCTATCGGAACTGTGTGCAAGGTGACAGTCCAATTCACTTTGTTGATCCTCATGGTTATAGTTATTGCTTATGCCCCTTTTCACCTGATAATCTGTACCTTTCATCTAAAACATCACCCCAGTTCAGTAGGGTGTAACTTGATGACTATGCACCCCCTCTTCTCATAGATATGGAAAGGTAAAATAGGCAGTGGGAAATAGGTAACAGAAAATGACTTGAAAAAGGGAGATGGCCCAAGGGAATTGTCCAGACAGAGGTCACGAGATTGTCTTAGCTGAAATGGAATGAATCATAACTTTTAAAAGCTCTGTACTTCTGCTCAGAAGCAGGACATTGGTACTTTGAGACATGAGTCTGCCAACCTCCTGATTTGCCAGCAAATTAATAAACTCTCCTTTCCTTCTCCTCAAAAATTATTTAAAAAACACAGCTGCTTTCATTAAAACAACAAACTAGTCTGATTTATGAAAGATTTATCCAAGTCATGTTAACTAAAAGGCATTTGAGTTAGTTTCCATTTTTCTGATAAAATATTTGATTTAAGCACTTACTTTTTCTTCAAATCAATTAACCAGATCTCTTTCATGTATTTTGTAGTGAAAAATCATATAAACATGACCATATATAAATATGTAGATATACAGACACACAAAAGATCAGATAGCTGTATAAGATTCTTCATTTTCTAGTTTTTTCCTAAGACATCCTACCATTAAACATTTGCTAGTTTTGAAATAATTTTCTCTCACTCCCTCTTTAGATCATCAATCTCTTCATTACCTGTTTCATTGCCCTAACCAACTTTTAGCTAGGAAATCTTAAAATTGCACTTCTAAACACATGACTCTTAGGTAAAAATTTATATCCCAAAGGCAAAGAACTTAGATCTAAACACCATTATTTGCTGAAACAAAAAGGGCATAAAGGTCTAGATAAAATTGCCAAGAAAAGTAATTCAAATAAAATTAGTGTTTGTTACGTAAACTTTAAAACAATGTCTTTCCCATTGTAAAAGTTGCTGGTGGCATGGGTGGAGGTGGAGGCAGGTGCCCTTACAAATAAAAATTTCCTTTATAGATATAAATTTCTTTTATAGAGTTTTAAAATAGCCAGCTAAATGCTAGACTGTCATATTTTGTAGACCAGTCTAGTTGACTAATCTTTCCAATTTAGCTCGTTTCTTGATTAGATTACTGATTACAGGGTGCAGTTCTTTAATGAATAGGGCAAAGAAAATATTTGTAGTTTCCAGAACCTAATATTTAAATATGTGAAAATCAGGCACAACTGGCAGGCAGTGTATCTAGATATTTAAACATCAAGGATCCTGCTTCTCTATTGAATTCCAGGTCCCCCAAATGAGGGAAACACCGTGGACCAGAGCATTTCCACAGTGCTCCTTGTTACAAAGACATTGCCTTGAGGCTGGTGGGTGACCTAATGCCAGTTGGGCCACTCTGTGAGCAGCAACCCCCACAGGAGTCTTATCCCTTGGTGGAGAGTGTTGCCACAGCCTCCAAATGTTCATGAAAATGGTGTAATCAGTGTAACAGAGAAAATAGCCTGAAAAAAAAAGGGTAAAAATGTTTTCTGTCTTTTCAAAACCCCCTTACCTTTTTGAGAACTAAAGCCTACATCCCTGCCTCAGGCCAGTTTTCAGAAGGTGCCGGGGAGTGTCCTTGTTCTTCGGGCCACAGGAGATAGCTCAAGGGTACTATCAAAGTGGAGGTCACAAGATTGTCATAGCCAAAGATGGGATTAATCAGAGGTCATAAGATTGTATGAGAACCTTTAAAAGTTCTTCTGCTCTGTGGCAGGACATTGGTACTTTGAGATGGGAGTCTGACAACCTCCTCCTTTGCTGGCCAATTAATAAGCTCCTCTTCAAACCACTTGCCCTCATTCTTCTGATGCAGCCTTGGGGACAAGCGCTGAACTTTTGGTAACACCAGCTCCATGAGCAAATTCCAATGACCCCTATATGTTGTTTTATAATCCTCTGCCTCAACTAACTACTTGAAGTTGTGGATTGTCTGTAAGACAAAGAAGTTGGGACCCTAACAGTCCCCAGTTCAGACTTCCTGACACTAAGAATCACCTCTTAAAAAGCCTATGATCTCTGTTAGTAGGAAAGATGGATTTGAGGCAGCTTCTCCCATTCTCCTGACAAGACATCTTTCATATTAAAAAAATTTCACCCTTGACAATCTTCCTTGTCTCAATAGTTCGATCTATGTGTGGCAACTGGACCTAGGCCAAACCCCCTTGTGATTTCAATATTGTTAGGTAGGGATCAAATCTGCAGGTGGTGGGTGTAGGCCAGGAGGGTGGTTTCCGGGAACAGAAAAGTTGGGGACCAATCACGGAAAGGGACTACAGAAAAACTTAGTTAATAAAAAGCCAGGAATCCTAGTTTTACACACCTGTGGAGCATAAGTAGCTAAGAACACCTGCCAATCCTTTGGTAATATCCCCTCCATGGGGAGTAGGCCAATGAAATGAAACCACCTGGGAGGCCTCAACACCTTTCTCCACTCATGGAGATTGACCTGCTTCTCTCTCTGAAATGTATTTTCACTTTGGGTGGCTTCTTTCTTTACTTTTATTTTGTATAGTTTCTTTCTTTTCTGTAATAAACTGTGTGGGATTGCTTTATATTTGTGATCTGCTCAACTTGGGACCAGTACTCATTCTTGACACTGGGGACCAAGGACCAGGGAACATCAAGATAGAATTCACAATAACAATGAAAAAAGAAAAGATCAGGAGTGAAGGGAAATAGAACACATCTTAGAGGAGCCAATTTGGGGACATTTGAAGCTTTCTAAAAGGCCAACGAAGTTTTATATGTTTCTCAGCAAAAATTATACTAAAAGATAGGAAGCAAACAGGAGATTAAACACATTTAAAAAGGTGTTTCAGTTGACTGAAAAAATTCCCAGAAACAGGATCCAAAAGTGGAAAAAGCAGAAATACATATTTTTATTCCAGAAAAATTATAGCCTAAATAACAACTTTTGATTAAGCTGCCTCCTTACCATAGAGCTTTAAAAAGAAATTTTCAAATCTCTTATCAGATTTCAGTCAGGACAAACATAAAGTAGGTCTCTCATTTAGTTTTTCTGGTTCTGAAACCAGCATTTATTCCAATTGTTTGTTGTGGGGGGTAAGGGTGGTACTTTGCCTTTCCCCAAAAATGTTAAGTGAAAAATCAACTCCCAATTAAGGCAGATTAATAAGAAAAAGGGGTTTATTTACTGTGTCCATGGGGAGAATCACAGTGATTACCCAGTATCCCAATGGAGTCCAGGAATTTATATATCCTCCTTTTAGAGGGGAGGGGAAGGTGAGGAATACAGGTAATTCTATTTAGCTGCAATAAAGTGGTTGCTAGGGAGGATAAATGGATGGGGGGAAAAGATTGACTTGTAAATGATTCACTTTGCAAATTAAATTAACCTTGAGAGGGAGGTATTATATTTAAAATGATTTGGGCTCAGTCTAGTTGCATTCTTGATCTTTCCTGAAATATACTGAGATAACAAGG
Source organism: Microcebus murinus (assembly GCF_000165445.2). Lineage (NCBI taxonomy): Eukaryota > Metazoa > Chordata > Mammalia > Primates > Cheirogaleidae > Microcebus > Microcebus murinus. Next base: position 55,289,535 of record NC_033665.1, on the reverse strand, counting down.
AATGGAAGGGAAATCAATTGTTCTCTTCATGGGTCCATCTAGTTTATGCAGATAGAGGGAAAGCCCCTCCCAAGGCCTGTTGACCCTTTACTTCAAACTACTATTTATATTAATATCAAGGAGTCATATTTTGGGGTAAAATTTCTGAAGTCATTCCCCCTTCCTGGAACTTCCTTAGAAGCTTCACACATTAAAAGCTGAGTCAGTGGCTGTAATGAGAGATCTGGTTAGTAGTCAAGTAACA
>NC_033665.1:55253974-55289266 GCF_000165445.2 Microcebus murinus | reverse complement strand
ATTTCTCTTAGCCCTAACAGTCACTGTGTAACATATTTTCTATGAGTAGGTCTCGGTAATAACATCTTTAGAATCTATTTTAAAGACATTTTTCTGTACATAATTTGTTCTGAAAAGTACAACTGCTAGTCTGTTTAGAAGGAAGCCTTTTAGGAGGTAAAAAGGGCTGTGGCTGAGATTACCCTTGATTCCTGTAAATCATATTCTATGACTCTGACTCTGTTTGCAATGTCTGTACCTTCTTTCCATTGTTAATAAGCTAAATTGATCTATCAATATTAATATTAACAGAGTAAAGGTCAGCAATCCTAGTTAAATTCAACCCATGACTAGCAATTAACATTTACCCCTTAAAATTGAAATCTCTGTAAGGCAGTTGATCATAGAACTTCAAAGGTATTTCTTTTAATATCTAAAATTAAGGAAGTTAAAAATATCTTCTAACTCGGGAGTGTAGAGAAGATGGAATTTCATCGACGGCATTTCTAAAACATATTCCCACTGAAAGCAGAACCTCCCAGGGCTCCTATATTTGCACAAGTTTTCTAGTAGCAGGAAGACGACAGGGCAAGAAACAACGAAATGCAGTAAGAGAGAGTGGTTCTTTTAATAGTACATTTGAGCGATTTCAGACAGAAGTAGTTAGTGAAAACACTAAGTATTATTAGTGGTCATACCAGAAAGTGACCAGGCTGGCATCAACTGGCATAGAGAGAAAGATTGTGGGAACCAGTGTTGGGAAATATAATTAAAAACAAAATCTTCTCCAGCCATAAATCTTCTCCACAAAGGCGAGTAGAGAAAAAAACCACTTTTATTATTGGTAAGCATTAAACACAGAATTGCAATATGCATCTGTGGGGGAAAATAAAAACTTCTCCTTCTCCCTCAAGAGGTCTGCTAAAAAAAATCACCTGATAATAAGCAGATTAATAAGAGAAAAGCTGCTGGTTATTATGACTTACACCTGTAATCCTACCACTTTGGGAGCCAAGACAGGAGGATTGCTTGAAGCCAGGAGTTCAGACCACTGAGCCGAGCAGGAGTAAGACCGTTGTCTCTGCAAAATGATAATAATAATAATAATAATAATCAGCTGGGCATGGTGCTGGATGCCTATAGCTCCCACAACCTGCGAGGCAGGAGGATCTTGAGCTCCAGGATTTTGAGGTGCTTGGAGCTCTGATGACACCAACTGCACTCTAGTCAGATGACGAGAAGCTAGACCTTGCTTAAAAAGAGGGGGAGGAGGGAGGAGCTATCAAATTTATTTAAGATAGTATACATGGGAATCCCCAGATAATAAGAATACAACTCCTGGTGGGATTCTGGAGCTTTATACCTTCTGGTACAATCGGTTATGAGGATGAAAGAGGAATTCTGTTGAGGAACAACAAGAGATACAAGGAGTTTAAATAGATACTGAGGAGAATGAATGGATAGAGTAAACAAATTGACTTGTAAATGATTCTCTTTGCAAAATTATATGAACCTGAGAGACAGGTAATATTTTTTAAATGAGATTGGCAGTCTGGTTGCATTCTTGAGCTTCCTTCCGCAATAGACATTGAGGTAAGGGAGGGAAGAAAAGACACTTGTTTTTAGGTGGCCTATATCTCAGGAAGATAAGGAACTTCAAGATTTGGAGAGGCTAATGGTGGGGTTGAGGAAGGTCAGAAAGACGTGAGGCTTTTTCAATCAATCTAGTATGTCAAAATCCATATTATGGGGTAAAACTATTTCTAATATTTCTTCACATCAAGATAATCCACTAGAGAGATTACAAAACCAGAATACAATCTTACCCTTTTATACAGTCAAACAGTGCAAACCCATTACACACATGTGTTTTCTAAGATAAACAACAACTAACCTTCAAGTAAGAGAACTTGATAGCATTTGTAACACATAATTCATTCTAACTTTAACAGTAATTGGGTTGACCATCTGTGTTAGCTAATTGGTTTTATCCAGAAGAAAAAACAAACTTCTCATACTTTGTGACAGCAGGATAGTTTTGAGATTTGGAGCAAGGTGCTAGGCTTCTACCGTGCCACAGAAACTGGGAGATGGGAGATTCTATTCCCTTTATGTTACATTTCAAAGATTTGGCTCAAGGTACCCAAGAAAACATTTCTAGGCTATACTACTGAGAAAAGGCCTATCTAGTTTCTAAAGGATTTATATACATTTAGAGAAAAGAATAGCACAGAGCAGTGAAGAGTATAGAAATTTATTCAGGCCCAGAGAGACCTGAGTATGTGACTTCAGTCACTCTCTACTCAACCCCCACTACCACCCATGCTGGTTGCTATTACATAAGATATTTGGTTCCTAACTAGTGCCTCACCATTTATCTTCATGTTTCTGGAATGTGTGATACAAGAACTATCTATAGACAATGATAATTATGTATTTTGGTAACAACTCAGGAACGGTCTCTTCTTTTCTGTAAAACTCCATTGTAACTGCTGCTAATTGAGTGTATATTAGGGCAACTTGAATCTATGCTCCTTGGTTGCAATCCTCAAGTTTGGCCCAAATAAATTCTCTATTTACATTAAGTTTCCTCTACTACTTCCTTTAGTCAATACATCTGCATAAGTTGGCAAGTTACAGAATGACTCCCTGACCACCTGGTATTTCTCATCAAAAGTGGCACTTCGTACCACACAAACTGTGTCTTCAGAGTCCCATGAGCTGTTTTCAGGGAGTTTTCCTGAATTCAGACCTCTCCTTCTTTGGTTGAAGGTCTATACTTTATCTGGGCTGTTTTTAAACCATCCTTCAGGAGTGAAAGTTTTAGGATCTCTCTTTGACAAGAGATTTTGGTAAAGAGCTCTGCAGAGAACTGTCTTTCCCCACCCTGTTTCACAGCACAGGATTAAGGTCAAGAATTTTCTGCCTCTACCTCAGATAGAAGGTTTAGATCAAGGTTTTTCACCTTCATTTCAGGATGGGAGGTTCAGGTCAAGGGATTGGCAGTGTGGCCAAGTGTTCTCATTTTACATAGAGCAATTTTAGATGCAGCTGTTTCTATTGCTTGAAAATTCAGACTTTAGTTTCATTTTTTGATCAATTCCTGTTAGTTCCTAACTGAAAATGTACCCTCTGTGCTCTTCTGGATGACTATGAGGGTCTGGTTACCCATACCTTGAGCACTCTGATATAGACAGCCTGAAACATGTCAAATTTTACCATAAACCCATTTCTGGCCTTGTCACTTTTGAAAATTTCTAAGTTTCTAAATTATGCCTAAGTTTCTAAATTATAGAAATAAAGCTACAAATCTGACCGTTCTTTCTAGAAACACCAGCTGGATCTATGTATAACATTAATGATGTATACCCTTATATACATCTAGGAAAGTGAACCCACCTAACTTGGGATGGTCATATGCAGCAATACCAAAATGGGGATTCTTTAAAATGTCTACATAATTCCATTTGTACACTGAAGGAGCTCAGAAAATTTCACCCAAATTATAACTCTTGGTATAAAGAATTGTTTGAATTAGAGAGATTAGAATTTAGAAGGTCAACAGGAATTGAAGGGCTTTTTCCTCTATCTGCATAAACCAGATGGACCCATGTAAAGAACAATTCTTCCCTTTCCCTTCCTTTCCTTCCCTTCCCTTGTCACTATATTGTAGGAAAGAAGATAAAAAATGCAACCAGACCTGGCCCAAATCATTTTGAATATAATACCTATCTCTCAAGGTTAATTTAAGTTGCAAAGAGAATTATTTACAAGTCAATCTGTTTCCCCCATCCATTCATCCTCCTTATAGTAACCTTTTATTGCACCTAAATAGAATTATCTATATTTCACCCTCCATCTCCCTCTAAAGGAGGATATATTAATTTCTGGACCCTACTGGATATTGGGTAATCACTCTGTTATTCTCTCATGTGCACAGTAAATAAACTTCTTTCTCTTATTACTCTGCCTTAATTGTGAGTTCATGTTTCAGCAAACTTTCAGGGAAAGGGGAAGTTTTTCTCCACAGCTTGGCATAGCTGGCAGGATCTTCAAAGCTGCTCTGCTCTTCTGAAACCTGTAGTTAGAAGTGAGACTCTGACCAGCTGACAACGCAGTAAGATACCTTAACGTACCACTCAGACTCCCAGTTTTCTGCTTTCTGTGAGCTCTGTTGAACAGACAATAAAGATCATTGTCTCCATACCTTACTTCTATTTTCACTATGTCACTTTTTCTTTTCTGTCCACGAATCTTCAACCATGCTGCAGTGTTGGAGTCTCTCTAAACCTGTTCTGGTTCAGCCCAGTTCATGAATCACACTTCGCTCAATTAAACTCAGTTAAAATTTAATTTGTCGGAAATGGGTTCTGAAATAGAGCACCCAGAGACACCCAGAAGCACAGAGAGTCCAAGTGAGGACTCGATCCATTGTGTTCAATGCTCTCTACCTACAACTGAGGCCCATGGGGAAGTTCTTTTCCAGATTCAAAAATGCCACAGATTTATGTTTTGAGCCTCTTGAGTTTGAGCAATTTTTAAATCCTGACTTGTTTAGAAGTCATGACAGAAACTAAACTGATTCTGGCTTCAGATTGACCCAATAATTAACTAGCTTTGATCCACTTAGAGGCTGAAATATCTGACTGGTCAGGCAGGAACTAATTAGTAAACAGCAATACTATAGGGATGCAAACTCCAGCTTTCAGGAATTCACAGCAATTTCTGTGTTCTGTCCCTTTGTTCCTTTTTCTTGTGTGCTTGAGTAAGGAAAAATCCTTCCCTAAGTTCATCATGGAGATCTGAGCGCCAAACCCAAGATTCAAGGTAAAAATAGGATCCTTAATTTCTGAAGAACTGGGTACTACGCCTAAATGTACTTAATACAGTATTAGGCCTGGAAGAAGCAAATGCTACAGAAATGGCAAAATCTTACTAAAGGCAAAATTTTTGCCTAGCTAGTATTGCTTAAAACAATAAAATAGGTAATTAAAAGATTGATAGTCTGATTAAAGGAAATAATATTTAAGAGCTGGCAAATAAAAACTCTTTGTAAGGGCTATTAGATATGCTTCTGTGTGTCTATATGTCTACGGTCATATATGTGTCATGTGTATATGATATTTTATACCAAAATATATAAAAGAGCTCTATTAATTAGCTTAAGAGAATAAGCACTTAAATATTTTATAAAGAAGATAGAAATTAACTGAAATGACTTTTATTTCATGTGACTTTAATAATACAGTAATTGACCTCTGCGCAACTTTCTTTCAATTCTGTGCTGCACCTAATTCATGATTTCTCCTTACATTCACCTTCAGAGGGAGACAGTTAACATGGACCCAATACCTCAGATACTGTGAGTCTCCTTTAATATTCTCTCAAATTCTCAAAGCTGATTTGGACTCTCTAACCACTCTTGTTCAGTATGGTCAGTACGTTGATGATCTTTTGCTCTGTAAACAGGATACTTAGACTCCCTCATTCTTAAAGCCTCTAGCTGAATGAGGTCATAAAGCCTCTAGTCTAAATCCAGTGGGTACAGACAACTGTCACTTACCTAGGAATAAAATATTTCAGGGCACTCAAAAGCTAACCCCAAAATGCCTTGAGGTGAATTTTGTCATAGCCTACACTAGGGCTTGCACATTGGCAAAGAAGCTGCACTATTTACACAGACTCCTTCTTTTAAGCCTCTCTCTTTGAGGAATCCACACTGGAAGCTGACTGAGACTGCCTCAACTATCCCATCCCTTTTAATCTTTCACTATGGCTCTTCATTCAACTATGACCTCTTACTAACTCTTACTGTTTTTCTGGCAGGTCAGGCACAGACTCGGCATCCTTTGCACCGAGTCTTTCAAACCCTAGGTACACTAATCAATCTAACTGTTGGTTATGCCAACATAGATCATGCAAAGTAACCTGAACTCATTTTTATTCTGCCAATGTGTGTGCCTGGTGGAACAAGGCTGGTGGAACAAGATGGATGTATGACAAGATGTGGTATCCAAAACAGAGAAAAATATCATGTTACTTCTCTTGTTGGTGATCAACTAGACATAGAAAAACCTCTGTGGAATCTCAAGAACTGTCTTCTTGCTCAGGTAAAGTCACTAGAAAGATTTTTTTTTCTTTTTCTGGGTGACATATGAGCCAATATTGTAATCAAATCTTATGGTTTGATTCCACAGATGGCATTCTTGCACCTCTTAGATGATGCTGATGCTACCCCTCATGATGTCAATGCTTGTCAAATCACCAGATGTTATGGACAGCTCACAAGCCAGGCTCTGCAACTTTGGGTAGCTCACTTGCTCCCCTTCTTAAGTTGCCAGACACTATAGATTATATATAGACAGACAAATTTGGACTGACTTGGTTAGGTGACAAACCAAGGCCTATAACTTCCAGAATTGAACAAAGCCTTTTATGTCAAGTATTTTGCAACCTATTCTGTTCCCACATACTTGAAGGGATACATGGAAACTGGCAAGATGGAAATGCCAATGAGGAAGAAGAGGCTAGCAAACTCCAGACTGGGAGGCATAGGTTACAATCTGACCCTATCTGTAAATTACAATGGTCCTTTTATCTTGTGTGGTGATAAGTATACAAACTGTTCCCACTAGACAGTGAGGATGGTAGGGATTTGTTATCTGACACCCTCTGTTACCAGACACTCCACTTTAAATGCCAGCCATGCTCCAAACTTGGCCTCTTTCATGCCATAAAGTGGTACCACACAAATTTACTTGATGCAATATTATTTTTTAAAAAACCCACTAGTATATCACAATTCTATGTTCTTTTGGTGCTCAGGATTCTTTTCCTAGCATTTGGAATCATGAAACTGAAAAGGCAGTTTCGAATCTCTCCATGGTAATAGGACAAGAATTCAATATCACTATGCAAGCATTGGGACACTTCAGATAGAAGTCAACAGTCTAATCTCCGTTATATTTCAAAATCACTGTATCTAGATGCCTGACAGCCAACAAGGAGGAGCTTGTGAATTATTGGCAAAAAATGCTGTTTCAGGTAAACCACTCAGGCAAGTAAGAGAATGATCTATACCTCTTAGAAGACAAGTATTTCATCAGATTAATAATGACCTATTCCCAAGAATAGGAGACTGGTTTAGTAGGGCATGAGGAAATGTGCTTGGATCTGTTCTCTTCTACTTATTTATTCTCATTCTAATCTATGTTTTGACTCTGTTTTCAGAGTCTTAAAAAGAATCAGCAATGTTTCAAACAATAAGTCATTAAAAACCATTTCAGTTCTTTATCAGTTCATTCCCAAATAATTCATTCTTATTCTTCTCAATGTTGGGTTAGCAATCTTCATGAACACATCAGTCTATAAGAGTTCTGAAAATTTTTACTTAGTTTAATGATATGCTCTCCCAAGTTATCAAAAACCTGTACTCAAGAGTACTCCTCAGGGTTCTTTTCTATGAATTTCCTTGAAGAAAAAGCAAATTTTGGACTGTAGCCCATTCATTGTAGCCTTTTTTAGAAGAATCAAAGTAAAACAACAATTGTGGATGAGAAAGCCTACCCATGGTTAAAGATGCAATTGAGAAGGTAATTTGGTTATTTCTGTGGCACATAACAATTTAACATAATAGCCATAATTATGTCTGATATAATGTATATGATGACATCAGAATTTGGGGGATCTCATATAATTTTGGAACACATATTAATAACATATCCATACAATTCTAATTCAAAGAAATTTAAACACTATTTCTTATGTGACAATGCTTCCCATATGACTTTACATATCAAATAAGCCTAATATGTCTCTCTTGGACTTCTGAGGGTTCCTCTTGGAAAAGAATAATTTTAGAATTTGAAATTTGATTTGGAAAGTGCAAAATTAAAGGCTCAAATACTGATCAAAATAGGATCATAAGTCCTGTAAATGCGGTCATTCTCTCTTTATCAAGTGATAATTCAAAGATTCAAGCAAAACCTTTCTTTGATAGAGGAGCCAGTTTTTGAACAATCAAAGCTATTAAAGACAGCTAAGACACAAATGTCTTATTCTCTTTTTTTTGTTTTTGCTGTTTATCAAAAGACGACAATATCTTTTAGTATCTTTATTAATATTGATGAAATCTTATTCAAAAAAGAAATCAAATTTAATTTGGCATCACTATATTATTAATGTTCAAGCTAATTTGAATAAACCATATAAACCATCTTCTATCTCACGTTTGACCACACAAGATAAGATTTATAAACCTTTTATAAGGTCTTAAAACTGTTTCTATTAAAGAGATCATGCTTCCTGAGAAATCTGTTATTCCTGAAATAGGGCCAGATTCTTGGCTTGCCCTCATTGTTTGGAATATTAAGCCCCATTTAGAGAAATAAATACCCCTTCTATTTTAGCACTAGACCATAATGGTGAACTTTCTTCTAAAGATCACGTCCCTTCCCTAATCTTCTTTTTACACTGCTTAACTTTTCAAGTTTTGTTTTTCATGTTTTCTTTCTGTTTACATTCTTATCTGAGAAAACTACTTCCTTTTTCTCTTATTCCTTTTGACATGAGAAAAGTTCTTCTCATAAAGGAAAGAAATTTACTTTTCTTTTAATTTTAAACTTCTTTTAACACTTTTATAATTAGAATGATTCCTCTTCTATACTAATTAGTTTTTTTTCTCCTCTTTTTTTAAGACAATCTTGCCTCTGTGGTCACCTGGGGGCCTAGAATGCAGTGGGCACAATCCAGCTCATGAGCCTTGCAATCATGGCCTTTAAAGCAAACCTCCATTCTCAACTTCCCCAAAATTAAAAGCTTGGGGACCAAAGGCATGTGCCCACATGCCTTGGCTGATTTTAGAGACAGGGGTCTTCCTATGTTTTTCCGGCTGTCTCAACCTCTTGGGATTTAAAGCAATCCTCCCCCCGCCTTGGCCTCCAAGTGAGAAATTAAACAGGTATGAGCCAGTTGGTGCAGACTTCTAGTGTTTTTGGATCACATATATTAACTAAACATTTTAAACTCTTAGCCAAAGCCCAAATTCCCAGCAAAAAACCTGGGAAGTATTGAAGTTTTTATACCAGCATTTTGGGAATAAACTTTGTAATGTCCAGCATTTTGTTTATAAACGATCTAATATATTTGGCTTCTCTTCTACATAAAATGGTCCCCTCGACATTTTTTATTCTATTACTTAACAAAACATGAACTTTAAGATTAAGTTACTGAAAAGCTTTGTTAAACTGTTGAAAAGTTTTTGGTTTTTAATAAATTTTAATCCCATTTTAATTTCATAATTTTATTCTTCCAACAATTATTTCTTGGATAGTGTTTCGATTAAAGTGCCTTGGACCAAGTAAATTGGTTTGGAGGCAAATCTCAATCAGTTGGGAATTATTCAAGCCAGGTTCCAGGAAAACACTGGGAAAAAAACATAATTACGGAACAAATGCCTGTGCTCTGTTTTTCCTCTGAAGGGAAGTTCTTGGACTTCAGCATTTTAAGGCATCCAGAAAGGAAAAGGGAAAACAGCAATGTGGGGGGGTTGGCTCTGACGAGAAAACACAAGTGGTTTACAGTTTTCTTTGAGGCCCAGAAAAATCTACAAGTTTACCGCCAAACATTTAAGCGGGAATTTTAAGAAGAGAAAAAGGAGGAGTTGGAAGAAAGCAACAATTTACGGTGGTGTCCTGGGGAAAGTGGAAGAAATGGTTTTTGATTTCCTGGTGCTTTCAGCCTTTCTCCTGTAAAGAATCAAGCCTTTATACTTCCTTATTAGGTTGGTAGATCAACACGTTTTTAGTTTTAGGGCTAGACAATAAGTGGCCAATTGCATGTCCCCCTGCCCTCATGGGGCCAAAACACAGGAAAAATTCTCCTGAAATGATGAATCTGTTGGGGGGGCCAGTTCCCTTCCAGGTACTGAGCCGTTTCTTCTCTTGTTGCCGCAATACACTAAGTGAGTTTTTGAGGGGGATTCTGCCTGACACTTAAGCTTTCTATCCTTTACAAGAAAAGTCACCATCTCAAACTGTTTTTTTCTGTTATAATTCTCCTACAGATTTGTAACTATTAGGCCAGTCCCATACTAAGCAAATACCCTAAGTTTAGATACATGGTTTTATTTTTGAAATAAGAGATTGTAACTATCGAAACTGTGTGCAGGTGGACCAGTCAAATTCACCTTTGTTGATCCTCATGGTTATAGTTATTTGCTTTTATGCCCTTTTTCAACCTGATAATTGGGTAACCTTTTCAGTCCTAACAAATCAACCCCAGTTCCGTTAAGGGTGGTAATTGATGGGACTTTTAATGCCCACCCCCGTCCTATCTCCAATAGATTATGGAGGGAAAGGTAAAATGCGGCAAAGTGCGGGAAATACGGTAAAAGAAAATGACTTTTGAAGGGAGAACCTGGCCAGGGAATTGTCCCAGACAGAGGTCACGAGTTAGTCCCTTAGCTGAAAATGGAATGAAAATCAATAACTTTTTTAAAAAGCTCTTGTACACTTTCTTTGCTCCAAGAAGCAGGACACTTGGGTTTAAAAAAAACTTTGGAGCCGGAGTCCCTGCCCACTCTCATTTTTGGGCCAGCCAATTTATAAAACTCTGTCTTTTCCCTTCTCCCCAAATTATTTAAAAAACAACAAGCTGGCTTTTTTCATTAAAACAACAAAACTAGTCTTTGATTTTAAAAATGAAAAGATTTTAACCCAAAGGTCTGTTTAACTTTTAAGGCATTTTGAGGGTTATTTCCGTTTTTCCTGGATAAATAATTTTGATTTAAGCACTTACTTTTCTTTTACATCAATTGAAACCAGAATCTCTTTCAATGTACATTTTTGTAGTTGGAAACATATAAACGACCCCATAATATAATATGCTTTAGAATTTATTAAGACCAACAAAAATCATATTAGCCTTTTAATAAGATTCTTCATTTTCTAAGTTTTTTCCTAAGACATCTACCAATTAAACATTTGGCCTAGTTTTTGAAATAATTCTCTCTCACTTCCTCTTTTAGATCATCAATCCCCTTTCTTACTTTTTCATTTTGCCCTAACCCACTTTTTTTTGCTAGGACATTTAAAATTGCGTTCACTTTCTTTAACACATGACTCTTAGGTAAAAAAATTTATCCCAAGGCAAAGAACTGTTAGATCTAAAAGCCATTTAATTCTACTGAACAAAAAGGGGCAAGTAAAGGTCCCTTAATAAATTTGCAAGCGAAAGTAACAAATTAAAATTAGGGTTTTGGTTTACGTAAAACCCTTAAAAACAATGGTCTTTTCCCATTCGTAAAAGTTGATGCTTGGGTGCCAATGGGTTGGGAGGTTGGCAGGCAGGTGCCCTATAACATTAAGGATTCTCTTGTAGAAATAGTACAATTTTCTTTGTTTATAAGTTTGTTCCTTAATAAAGCCTAAATGCTAAAGCACTGTCCTATCTGTAAGACAGTCCCCCCTAGTGTGACTTAATCTTTTCCCATTTTTAGCTCGTTTCTTGTTAGTTAAACTGGAATTACAGGAGGTGCATTCTTCCCTTTATTGAATAGGGCCAAAGAATATCGTTTGTGTAAGCTGTTCCCAGGAACCTAGATATGTTAAAATATGTGGAAAATCAGGCAACAACTTGGCAGGCAAGTAATCCTAGAATTATTAAACACAAGGATCTAGCTTTCTCTATTGATTCCGGTCCCCCAAATGAGGGGGAAACAACCGTGGGCCAGAGCATTCCCCACGGTGGCCCTCTTTTTTGGGGTTACAAAGACATTCCTTTGAAGGCTGTTGGGTTGCCTAATTGGCCAAGTTTGGGCCACTCTGTGGAGCAGCAGCCCCCCACAAAAGGAAAAGGGTCTTATCCCTTTGGGGTGGGGAAGAGTGGTTTGCCAAGCCCCTACCAAATTCAATGAAATGTTGGGTTACAGTGGTAACAGCGAAGGACGCCTAACAAAAACGGGTTTTAAAAATGGTTTCTGTCCTTTCAAACCTAACCTTTTTTTTGAGAACTAAAAGCTACATCCTGCCTAGGCAGTTTTTCCAAGAAGGGTGCTGGGGAAGTCCTTGTTTCCTTCCATGCCCAAAAAGGAGATTAGCTTCAAGGGTAACTTTTGTCCCAAAGTGGGGGTTCACAAGATTGGTCATACAAAGAGGATTATCAGAGGGTCCAATAGACTTTGGTAATGAAGGAACTTTAAAAATTTTTCTTTTGGCTCTGTGGCAAGGAACCCATTGGGTACTTATTGAAGATGGGGAGGTCCCCCCCTGGGAAACAACTCCCTTCCCAATTTGCTGGGCCAATTAATAAACCTCCTCTTTTCAAACACTATGCCCACATTCCTTCTGATACAAGCCTTTGGGCGACAAGCGCTGAACCTTTTAATTGGGTACACCAAGCTTCCATGAGCCCCAATGAACCCCGTTACATATGTTTGTTTTTTAATCTCTTTGCTAATAACTACTGGAAGGTTCCCCGTGGAATGGTTCCCCTGTAAGACAAAGGAATTGGGGACCCTAACAGTCCCCAGGTTTTCAGACTTCCTGACACTTAAGAAGTCCACCCTTTTTTAAAAAGCCTATAATCTCTTTGTTTAGTAGAAAGAGGGATTTGAAAGGAAGCTTTCTTCCCGTTCTCACTGACAAGACATCTTTTCCCATAATTAAAAAAATTTTCACTTGGACAACTCTTCCCCTTGTCCTCAATAGTTCAATTATGTTGGTGGGCAAACCTTGGACCTAGCCCCAACACCCCTTGTGATTTTTCAAATATTGTTTTTTTTAGGTAGGGATTCAAAATTGCAGGGTTTGGTGGTTGTAAGGCCCCGGAAAGGTTGGGTTTCCCCCGGAAGCAAGAAAAGTTTGGGGGACCATCAGGGGAAAGGATACAGAAAACTTTAATTAATCAAAAGCCCAGGATCCCCGAGTTTTTTACACCCTGTGGGGAGCATACAGTAGCTAAGACACCTGCCAAATCCTTTGGTTATTCCGTCCCATGGGAAAGGTTAAGGGCAATGCAAAATGAAACATCTGGGGGAGGCTCAACAAAACTTTTTTCTCACTCATGGGAGATTGAGCCTGGCTTCCTTCTCTCTTGAAAAATGGGTATTTTTCATTTGGGTGGGCTTCTTTTTCTTTACTTTTATTTTGGTTATAGTTTTTCTTTTGGTAATAAACTGTGTGGGGATTCGCTTTAATAATTTTGTGAAATCTGCTTTCACTTGGGAAACAGTAACTCCATTCCTTGAACACTGGGGACCAAGGGTTCTATCAGAATAGACCTCCAAACAACAATTCGAAAAACAAGAATATCAGGAGTGAAGGGGAATAAAACACATCTTAAAGAGGAGCATTTGGGGACATTTGAGCTTTTCCCTAGGCACCAAGTTTTATATTTTTTTCAGCAAATTAAATACTAAAATAGGAAGCTACAAATTAAAACACATTTTAAAGGGTGTTATTCCAGTTGGACTGAAAAATTTTTCCAGGTACAGGATCCAAAAGTTGGGAAAGCAGAAATAACATATTTTTTTTATTCCCAGAAAAAAATTAATTAGCCTAAATATACACTTTTTGGATTAAGCTGCCCTCCTTCCATAGAGCCTTTTTTAAAGAATTTCAAAATCTCTTATCAGATTCAGTCCCAGGACACATAAACGCTTCAAAAGGTTCTCTTCTTTTAAGTATTTTGTCTTGGTTTTTCCATGACCAAAGCTTTTTTATTCCCCAATTGTTTTTGTTTTGTGGGGGGTGACAGGGTGGTACCTTTGCCTTTCCAAAATGGTTTTAAGTGAAAAATCCAACTTTCCATAAGGCCAGATTTAAATAAGAAAAGAGGTTATTTTAAACTGTTGTCCTGGGAGACAACAAGTGGGATTACCCAGTATCCCAAGGACGTCCAGGACTTTATATATTCCTTTTTTTGTAGAGGGGAGGGGAGGTGGAGGAATTACAGGTTAATTCCCCTATTTAGCTTGCAATTAAGTGTTGATAGGGAGAATGGAATGGGGGGGGGGGCAAGATTGGACTTTGTTAAAGGATTACTTTGCCAAATTAATTCAACCTTGAGGAGGGAAGGGTATTATATTTAAAATGCGATTTGGCTCAGTCCCCTTAGTTGCCATTTCCTTGGATCTTCCTGAAATATACTGGATAACAAGGAGGGGAGGGAATCAATTGGTTTTTTCTCTTCTTCATGGGTCCATTCCTAGTTTTTAATGCAGATAGAGGGAAACCTCCCAGGCTTGTTTTTTGATTCATAAGACCTTTATTCAACTTAAACTATTATATTAAATACAGGAGGGTCATATTTTTGGGGTAAATAATTTCTGAGGTCATTTTCCCCTTTTTTCCTGGACTTTCCTTAAACTTTTCAACACTTTAAACAGCCTGAAGTTCCCAGTGGGCCTGGTATGAGGAGGATCTGGGGGTATTTAGTAAGTCCAAAGGTAACAAAAGATCTGAAAACAGAGTCAAGAACATAGATTAGAATGAGAATAAATAAGTAGAAGAGAACAGATCCAAGCACATTTCCTCATGCCCTACTAAACCAGTCTCCTATTCTTGGGAATAGGTCATTATTAATCTGATGGAAAATACTTGTCTTCTAAGAGGTATAGATCATTCTCTACTTGCCCTGAGTGGTTTACCTGGAAACAGCATTTTTTGCCAATAATTGCACAAGCTCCTCCCTGTTGGGCTGTCAGGGCATCTAGGATACAGTGATTTTGAAATATAACGGAGATTAGACTGTTGACTTCTATCTGAAGGGCTCCCAATGCTTGCATAGTGATATTGAATTCTTGTCCTATTACCATGGAGAGATTCGAAACTGCCTTTTCAGTTTCATGAGTTCCAAAATGCTAGGAAAAGAATCCTGAGCACCAAAAAGAACATAGAATTGTGATATACTAGTGGGGTTTTTTTAAAAAAATAATATTGCATCAAGTAAATTTGTGTGGTACCACTTTATGCATGAAAGAGGCCAAGTTTGGAGCATGGCTGGCATTTAAAGTGGAGTGTCTGGTAACAGAGGGTGTCAGATAATCAAATCCCTACCATCCTCACTGTCTAGGTGGGAACAGTTTGTATACTTTATCACCACACAAGATAAAAGGACCATTGTAATTTACAGATAGGGTCAGATTGTAACCTATGGCCTCCCAGTCTGGAGTTTGCTGAGCCTCTTCTTCCTCATTGGCATTTCCATCTTGCCAGTTTCCATGTATCCCTTCAAGTATGTGGGAACAGAATAGGTTGCAAAATACTTGACATAAAAAGGCTTTGGTTCAATTCTGGAAGTTATAGGCCTTGGTTTTGTCACCTAACCAAGTCAGTCCAAAGTTTTGGTCTGTCTATATATAATCTATAGTGTCTGGCAACTTAAGAAGGGGAGCAAGTGAGCTACCCAAAGTTGCAGAGCCCTGGCTTGTGAGCTGTCCATAACATCTGGTGATTTGACAAGCATTGACATCATGAGGGGTAGAATCAGCATCATCTAAGAGGTGCAAGAATGCCATCTGTGGAATCAAACCATAAGATTTGATTACAATATTGGCCTCATATGTCACCC
This sequence comes from Microcebus murinus, assembly GCF_000165445.2. Classification (NCBI taxonomy): domain Eukaryota; kingdom Metazoa; phylum Chordata; class Mammalia; order Primates; family Cheirogaleidae; genus Microcebus; species Microcebus murinus. The sequence continues at coordinate 55,273,717 of NC_033665.1, read as the reverse complement.
AGAAAAGAAAAAAAAATCTTTCTAGTGACTTTACCTGAGCAAAAGACAGTTCTTGAGATTCCACAGAGGTTTTTCTATGTCTAGTTGACTCACCAACAAGAGAAGTAACATGATATTTTTCTCTGGTTTTGGATACCACATCTTGTCATACATCCATCTTGTTCCACCAGGCCTTGTTCCACCAGGCACACACATTGGCAGAAATAAAAATGAGTTCAGGTTACTTTGCATGATCTATGTTGGCATAACCAACAGTTAGATTGATTAGTGTACCTAGGGTTTGAAAGACTGGTGCAAAGGGATGCCGAGTCTGTGCCTGACCTGCCAGAAAAACAGTAAGAGTTAGTAAGAGGTCATAGTTTGAATGAAGAGCCATAGTGAAAGATTAAAAGGGAGATTGGGATAGGTTGAGGCAGTCTCCAGTCAGCTTCCAGTGTGGATTCCTCAAAGAGAGAGGCTTAAAAGAAGGAGTCTGTGTAAATAGTGGCAGCTTCTTTTGCCAATGTGCAAGCCCTAGTGTAGGCTATGACAAAATTCACCTCAAGGCATTTTGGGGTTAGCTTTTGAGTGCCCTGAAATATTTTATGTCCTAGGTAAGTGACAGTTGTCTGTACCCACTGGAGTTTAGACTAGAGGCTTTATGACCTCATTCAGCTAGAGGCTTTAAAAGAATGAGGGAGTCTAAGTATCCTGTTTACAGAGCAAAAGATCATCAACGTACTGACCATACTGAACAAGAGTGGTTAGAGAGTCCAAATCAGCTTTGAGAATTTGAGAGAATATTAAAGGAGACTCACAGTATCTGAGGCATTGGGGTCCATGTTAACTGTCTCCCTCTGAAGGTGAATGTAAGGAGAAATCATGAATTAGGGTGCAGCAACAGAATTGAAAAGAAAGTTGCGCAGAGGTCAATTACTGTATTATTAAAATCACATGAAATAAAAGTCATTTCAGTTAATTTCTATCTTCTTTATAAAATATTTAAGTGCTTATTCTCTTAAGCTAATTAATAGAGCTCTTTTATATATTTTGGTAGTAAAATATCATATACAAATGACACATATATGACCGTAGACATATAGACACACAGAAGCATATCTAATAGCCCTTACAAAGAGTTTTTATTTGCCAGCTCTTAAATATTATTTCCTTTTAATCAGACTATCAATCTTTTAATTACCTATTTTATTGTTTTAAGCAATTACTAGCTAGGCAAAAATTTTGCCTTTAGTAAGATTTTGCCATTTCTGTAAGCATTTGCTTCTTCCAGGGCCTAATACTTATATATGTACATTTAGGCGTAGTACTCAGTTCTTCAGAAATTAAGGATCCTATTTTTACCTTGAATCTTGGGTTTGGCGCTCAGATCTCCATGATGAACTTAGGGAAGGATTTTTCCTTACTCAAGCACACAAGAAAAAGGAACAAAGGGACAGAACACAGAAATTGCTGTGAATTCCTGAAAGCTGGAGTTTGCATCCCCTATAGTATTGCTGTTTACTAATTAGTTCCTGCCTGACCCAGTCAGATATTTCAGGCCTCTAAGTGGATCAAAGCTAGTTAATTATTGGGTCCAATCTGAAGCCAGAACCAGTTTAGTTTCTGTCATGACTTCTTAAAACCAAGTCAGGATTTAAAAAATTGCTCAAACTCAGAGGGCTCAAAACATAAATCTGTGGCATTTTTGGAATCTGAGAAAGAACTTCCCCATGGGCCTCAGTTGTAGGTAGAGAGCATTGAACACAATGGATCGAGTCCTCACTTGGACTCTCTGTGCTTCTGGGGGTTTCTGGGTGCTCTGTTTCAGAACCCATTTCCGACAAATTAAATTTAACTGAGTTTAATTGAGCGAAGTGTGATTCATGAACTGGGCTGAACCAGAACAGGTGTAGAGAGACTCAGACACTGCAGCATGGTTGAAGAAGATTCATGGACAGAAAAGAAAAAGTGACATAGTGAAAATAGAAGTAAGGTATGTAGACAATGATCTTTATTGTCTGTTCAACAAGAGCTCACAGAAAGCAGAAAACTGGGAGTCTGAGTGGTACGTTAAGGTATCTTACTGCGTTGTCAGCTGGTCAGAGTCTCACTTCTAACTACAGGTTTCAGAAGAGCAGAGCAGCTTTGAAGATCCTGCCAGCTATGCCAAGCTGTGGAGAGAAAACTTCCCCTTTTCCCTGAAAGTTTGCTGAAACATGAACTCACAATTAAGGCAGAGCAATAAGAGAAAGAAGTGTATTTACTGTGCACATGGAGAGAATAACAGAGTGATTACCCAATATCCCAGTAGGGTCCAGAAATTAATATATCCTCCTTTTAGAGGGGAGATGGAGGTGAGGAATATAGGTAATTCTATTTAGGTGCAATAAAATGGTTACTAAGGAGGATGAATGGATGGGGGAAACAGATTGACTTGTAAATAATTCCCTTTGCAACTTAAATTAACCTTGAGAGATAGGTATTATATTCAAAATGATTTGGGCCAGGTCTGGTTGCATTTTTGATCTTCTTTCCTACAATATAGTGACAAGGGAAGGGAAGGGAAGGGAAAGGGAGGGAATTGTTCTTTACATGGGTCTATCTGGTTTATGCAGATAGAGGAAAAAGCCCTTCAATTCCTGTTGATTTCTAAATTCTAATCTCTCTAATTCAAACAATTCTTTATACCAAGGAGTTATAATTTGGGGTGAAATTTTCTGAGCTCCTTCAGTGTACAAATGAATTATGTTAGACATTTTAAAGAATCCCCATTTGGGTATTGCTGCATATGACCATCCCAAGTTAGGTGGGTTCACTTTCCTAGATGTATATAAGGGTATGCATCATTAATGTTATACATAGATCCAGCTGGTGTTTCTAGAAAGAATGGTCAGATTTTGTAGCTTTATTTCCATAATTTAGAAACTTAGGCATAATTTAGAAACTTAGAAATTTTCAAAAGTGACCAAGGCCAGGAATGGGTTTATGGTTAAAATTTGACATGTTTCAGGCTGTCTATATCAGAGTGCTCAAGGTATGGGTAACCAGACCCTCATAGTCATCCAGAAGAGCACAAAGGGATACACTTTTCAGTTAGGAACTAACAGGAATTGATCAAAAAATGAAAACTAAAGTCTGAATTTTCAAGCAATAGAAAACAGCTGCATTCTTAAAATTGCGCTATGTAAAATGAGAACACTTGGCCACACTGCCAATCCCTTGACCTGAACCTCCCATACTGAAACGAAGGTGGAAAAACCTTGATCTAAACCTTCTATCCTGAGGTAGAGGCAGAAAATTCTTGACCTTAATCCTGTGCTGTGAAACAGAGGTGGAGGAAAGACAGTTCTCTGCAGACCTCTTTACCAAAATCTCTTGTTCAAAGAGAGATCCTAAAACTTTCACTCCTGAAGGATGGGTTTTAAAAAACAGCCCAGATAAAGTATAGACCTTCAACCAAAGAAGGAGAGGTCTGAATTCAGGAAAACTCCCTGAAAACAGCTCATGGGACTTCTGAAGACACAGTTTGTGGTGGTACGAAGTGCCACTTTTGATGAGAAATACCAGGTGGTCAGGGGGAGTCATTCTGTAACTTGCCAACTTATGCCAGATGTATTGACCTAAAAGGAAGAAGCAGAGGAAAACTTAACGTAAATAGAGAATTTATTTGGGCCAAACTTGAGGATTGCAACCAAGGAGCATAGATTCAAGTTGCCCTGAATATACACTCCAATTAGCAGCAGTTACAAGTGGAGTTTTACAGGAAAAGAAGAGACCGTTCCTGAGTTGTTTACCAAAAGTGACATAAGTTATTCATTGTCTATAGATAGTTGTTTGTATCACACATTCCAGAAACATGAAGATAATGGGTGAGGCAGCTAGTTAGGAACCAAATGACTTTATGTAATAGCAACCAGGCATGGGGGTGGTAGTGGGGGTTGAGTAGAGGAGTGACTGAAGTCACATACTCAGGTCTCTCTGGGCCTGATAAATTTTCATACTTCACTGCTCTGTGCTATTCTTTTCTCTAAATGTATATAAATCCTTTAGAAAACTAGATAGGCCTTTTCTCAGCAGTATGGCCTAGAAATGTCTTTCTTGGGTACCTTGGAGCCATATCTTTGAAATGTAAACATAAAGGGTAATAGAATCTCCATCTCCCAGTTTCTGTGGCACGGTAGAAGCCTAGCACCTTGCTCCAAATCTCAAAACTATCTGCTGTCACAAAGTATGAGAAGTTTGTTTTTCTTCTGGATAAAACCAATTAGCTAACACAGATGGTCAACCCAATTACCTGTTAAAGTTAGAATGAATTATGTGTTACAAATGCTATCAAGTTCTCTTACTTGAAGGTTAGTTGTTGTTTATCTTAGAAAACACATGTGTGTAATGGGTTGCATCTGTTTGACTGTATAAAAGGGTAAGATTGTATTCTGGTTTTGTAATCTCTTAGTGGATTATCTGTGATGTGAAGAAAATTAGAAATAGTTTACCCCATAATATGGCATTTTTGACATACTAGATTGATTGAAAAAGCCTCACAGTCTTTCTGACCTTCCCTCAACCCCACCATTAGCACTCTCCAAATCTTTGAAGTTTCCTTATCTTCCTGAGATATAGGCCCACCTAGGAAAACAAGTGTCTTTTCTTCCCCTCCCTGTTACCTCAATGTCTATTGCAGGAAGGAAGCTCAAGAATGCAACCAGACCTGCCCAATCCATTTAAAAAATATTACCTGTCTCTCAGGTTCATATAATTTGCAAAGAGAATCATTTACAAGTCAATTTGTTTACTCTATCCATTCATTCTCCCCAGTATCTATTTAAACTCCTTGTAATCCTTGTTGTTCCTCAACAGAATTCCTCTTTCACCCTCTCATAACCGATTGTACCAGAAATGTATAAAAGCTCCAGAATCCCACCAGGGAGTTGTATTCTTATTATCTGGGGATTCCCATGTATACATCTTAAATAAATTTGATAGCTTCCTCCCCTCCTCCCCTCTCTTTTTAAGCCAAGGTCTAGCTCTGTCATCCTGACTAGAGTGCAGTGGTGTCATCAGAGCTCACAGCAACCTCAAAATCCTGAGCTCAAGGGATCCTCCTGCCTCGCAGGTTGTGGGAGCTATAGGCATCCAGCACCATGCCCAGCTGATTATTATTATTATTATCATCATTTTGCAGAGACAAGGTCTTACTCTTGCTCAGGCTCAGGTTGGTCTTGAACTCCTGGCCTCAAGCAATCCTCCTGTCTTGGCCTCCCAAAGTGGTAGGATTACAGGTGTAAGTCATAATAACCAGCAGCTTTTCTCTTATTAATCTGCTCTATTATCAGGTGATTTTTTTAGCAGACCTTCTGAGGGAGAAGGAGAAGTTTTATATTTTCCCCCCACAGATGCATATTGCATTCTGTTTTAATGCTTATCCAATAATAAAAGTGGTTTTATTCTCTACTGCCTTTGTGGAGAAGATTTATGGGCTGGGAGAAGATTTTGTTTTTAATTATATTTCCCCAACACTGGTTCCCCAACAATCTTTCTCCTATGCCAGTTGATGCCAGCCTGGTCACTTTCTGGTATGACCACTAATAAATACTTAGTGTTTTCACTAACTACTTCTGTCTGAAATCGCTCAAAATGTACTATTAAAAGACACCACTCTCTCTACTACATTTCATTGTTCTTGCCCTGTCATCTTCCTGCTACTAGAAAACTTGTGCAAATATAGGAGCCCTGGGAGGTTCTGCTTTCAGTGGGAATATGTTTAGCAAATGCCGTCGATGAAATTCCATCTTCTCTACGCTCCCAAGTTAGAAGATATTTTTAAGCTTCCTTAATTTTAGATATTAAAAGAAATACCTTTGAAGTTCTATGATCACTGCCTTACAGAGATTTCAATTTTAAGGGGTAAATGTTAATTGCTAGTCATGGGTTGAATTTTAACTAGGATTGCTGACCTTTACTCTGTTAATATTAATATTGATAGGATCAATTTAGCTTATTAACAATGGAAAGAAGGTACAGACATTGCAAACAAGAGTCAGAGTCAATAGAATATGGATTTACAGGAATCAAGGGTAATCTCAGCCACAGCCCTTTTTACCTCCTAAAAGGCTTCCTTCTAAACAGACTAGCAGTTGTACTTTTCAGACAAATTATGTACAGAAAAATGTCTATTAAAATAGATTCTAAAGATGTTATTACTGAGACCTACTCATAGAAAATATGTTATACAGTGACTGTTAGGGCCTAAGAGAGAATGGGATAGTTAACTTGAACCAAAGGAGCTCATTGCAGCACTTGAAAAAGTATTTGAAGGTCATTTGCACATAAATGAAGAGTTCACTTCTCCACTACTGCCTATTAAAGTTTTAAAACATGCAGCAGTCTGGGAATGGGAGTCTGCTTATGCCCTTGGACAGTTTGTTAGAGCCAGTAGTCCATCTTAGTTTCCATGTGATGGTCATTAAATTCAGGTCAAGTAGAAGGATATTCTGTATGTCTGTGATTACTGCATTGAGATCATCAGCTTGGAGAAAACAAGTAGTTGTCTGTATTAAATACCTCAGCTAAGCACAAAACCAATCTTTTTCAAAATCTTAAAAAGCACTAGTCAGCCCTTTCTTGTATCTAGGTTTAAAAAGCATGGTTATTCATTTAAATTATATTTAATGGGTATTTTATTACATGTCTACCATATGCCTTTGTGAAGTGCTTTGAATACTATAGAGGAAGTAGAAGATATTGTTTCTGTCCTTTAAAAAACTTAATATTCAAACAGAATTGGAAAAAAACCAGGCACAAGTCTAGAAATAATTTTCCAAATAGTCTTGGTGTATAAAGCTGTGATTTACATTATCTCCTCTAGGTGGGGCCAGCTTTCAATGGCACATATTTACAAAATGGCTTTCCTTTTATTCCCTCTGTTGTCCCAAGCAGTTGCTCATTTTTGATGAGCAATTTGATTAATTGCTCATCAATTAATATTTGATGATAATATTTGATGATTCTTTGATGAGTATTTACCTCCTTTATGTAAAACGTAGGTCATATTGTCACCTCCAAAGCATAAGCTGAAGTTGAGGATAGTATTAATACCTGAGAGGGAAAAAAAAGTACAAGACAGAAGCAAGAAATGTCCACTCCCGCTGCTATTGCTTTGTTTATTAAGGAAAGGGGAGGCAGTGGAGATGGAGATGAATTTGTCAAATTTAGGAAAACATTGTATAAAATGTTTCAAGATTAAATAATGGCTCTTAATTGGCCCTATCATTTTCCCTTTCTAGTTCATGCTTGCCTCTCATGGGTACCATGAGAAAAGCCAAAAAAAAGAGGGAGAGGGAGTCCTGTTTCTAATATCCAAAGCAATCCTGAATAAAAAGAACAAAGGTGGAGACAGCACATTACCTGACTTCAAATTATACTACAAAGCTATAATAACCCAAACAGAGGCACTGACATAAAAATAGACACATAGACCAATGGAGAATAGAGAACCTAAAAATAAATCCATGCATTTCCAGTTAGCTCATTTTCAATAAATGTATAAAGAACATTCCTTGGGGAAAGAACAGTCTCTTCAGCACATGGTGCTAGGAAAACAGGATATCCATATGCAGAAGAATAAAACTAGACTCCTATCTCTCACAATATATAAAAATCTAATCAAAATAATTAAAGACTTAAAGTTAAGACCTGAAACCATGAAACTATTGGAAGAAAACATTGGAGAAACACTTTAAGACATTGATATCACAAAAGATTTCTTGAGTAAGACTTCAAAAACACAGGCAACCAAAGCAAAAGTGGATGAATGGGATCACATCAAGCTAAAAAGCTTCTACAGAGCAAAGAAAACAATCAACAAACTGAATATATAATCCACAAAATGGAAGAAAGTATTTAAAAACTATTCAGCTGACAAGGGATAACATTCAGAATATATAAGAAACTCAAGCAACTGAATAGCAAAAGAATAAAATATCAAATTTAAAAATGGGTGGAAGATCTGAATGACATTTCTCAAAAGAAGACATACAAATGGCCAACAGGTGTGTGAAAAAATGCCCAACATCACTAGCATAAGGGAAATGCAAATCAAAACCATAATGAGATATGATCTCACCCCAGTTAAATGGGTTTTTTAAGAAAAGACAAAAAATAAGACATGGTGGTAAGGATTTGTAGAAAGGGGAACATGTTGGCTGGTCATGGTGGCTCATGCCTGAAATCCTAGCACTCCAAGAGGCTGAGGCAGGAGGATCATTTGAGCCCAGGAGTTTGAGGCTGCAGTGAGGTATGATGATACCATTGGACTCTAGCTTGGGTGCCAGAGTAAGACTCTGTTGAAAGAAAGAAAAAGAAAGAAAGAAAAAGAAAGAAAGAGAGAAAGAGAGAAAGAGAGGAAGAGAGAGAGGAAGAGAGAGAGAGAGAGAAAGAGAGAGAGAGAGAGAGGAGAAAGAGAGAGAGGAGAAAGAGAGAGAGAAAGAGAGAGAGAGAAAGAGAGAGGGAAAGAGATAGAGAAAGAAAGAAAGAAAGAAAGAAAGAAAGAAAGAAAGAAAGAAAGAAAGAAAGAAAGAAAGAAAGAAAGAAAGAAAGAAAGATGAAAGAAACCCTTGAATACTGTTGGTGAGAATGTAAATTAGTATAGCTGCTATGGAAAATATTATGAATAGTTCTCAAAAAACTGAAAACAGAACTATCATATAATCCAGTAATCCAGCCGCTGGGTATATATCCAGAAGAAAGGAAATCAGTATATAAAAGAGATATGTTTACTCCCATGTTCATTGCATATCTTGGCTATTCATAATAGGAATAGGACACTTAGGAATCAACCTAAGTGTCTATCAACAAATGAGCGGATAAAGAAAATGTGGTATATATACATAGTGGAATACTATTAAATGATGTAAAAGAATAAAACTCTGTCATTTGCAACAACGTGGGTAGAACGAGAGGACATTATGTTATAGTGTTAAGTCAGGTACAGAAAGACAAGTATTGCATGTTCTTATTTATATGTGGGAATTAGAAAAAATTGATCTCATGGAAGTAGAGAGTAGAATTATAATTACTGTTAGAGGCTAGGAAGGGCGGTGGGGTAAGGGAGGATAAAGAGGGTACAAAATACAATTAAATTGTAAAAATAAGATCTAGTGTTTGGTACCATAATAGGGTGACTATAGTTAACAATAATTATATTTCAAAATAGCTTGAGGAATGACTTTGGAATATTCCCAAATACCAATTATCCTGATTTAATCATTACACCTTGTACACATGTATCAAAATATTACATATGTTAGAGTGGGAAACCGCAGTACCACAGAACAAAGAGACAGAGTCACTGAGGCTGAAATCATCAAAAGGTGTTTTATTGACTAGCTCGACCTAGGGTCCGAGTCTCAGAGCACCAACTGCAGTGGCCTTTATTCTGACAAAGACCCCAGCTTGGGTTATGGGTATCCCTTAAGTAGTTTTTCCCCTCCCCCCTCCCCCCTCCTGCAGTCTTTTTTAGCAGTTTATTTCATCTCTTTTCTGGTTGGGTCTGGTTGGTTCCTCTTACCAGCTGATTGGTTCTGGCATTAGGGCTTTCCCTCTGCATTTTATTTCAGCATTTTATTGCAGAGTCATCCAATGTTTGGCCCCCTCCCCCTGTCCCAGGGCTTTTCAACCTCTTATCAGGAAATGACCTGAGGTTACTGCCTTCTGAGGCCCAGCACCTGCTGAAGCCTGTCATGGCTTCACTTAAGCTATATATTGTAAGCAAGCAAACTGAGGGGACAGAAACTAAAATAAGCTGTTAGCTTTGAGCTTTTCTTATAATTTTCATTTCTTACACATGTACTTGTACTTCATAGATATATATATACAACTACTATGTACCCATAAAATTTGTAAAAAATGTCCTCCTTTTTTTTTTTTTTTTTAGCCAAACTATGTCTCCTGTCATTTATTCAGGAATCTGCAAGGGGGAGTAAATGGGTCTTGACACTCACTTGTTAGAGTCTGCATTAAATATGTGCTAAACAAAGAATAATGGCAAATGTAAAAGAAAAATTGCACTGAAATATTTAAACGGTCAAGAAAGACTTTATTCAAGATTATTGCAATAAGGGAGAAAGACTGAACTCAACTCTGCTGAAACAAAAGGCAAGAGATTTTTTAACTGCTGGGATGAGCTAATGGAAAATAACTGGGAGACTTTAGGCAGAGGTGGGTGAATGTGATTTGACCATCAGTGTTTACTTATTGTCTCTTATTGAAGTTAGATTCTACCCTCTCAGAAAGACAGAGAGACAGAGATGATATTTCCTTCAATGATTACATTTCAAAGGGATGGCTCTCAGGTCTTCAAGAAAGACATTTTGGGTTTGTGGATTTACATCTCAAAGATTTACATTTACATCTCAAGATTTACATCTCAAAGGGGCAGAGAAAGAATTGTAAACTTTCTAAAGTAAATGTTCTAAAAAAAAAAAAACAAGGGAGGCCAGGGGCTTATAGTCAGGAAGAAGCTTGTCTAAAGTTTAGTGAAGCTGAGGGAAACATTAGGGTTGTCTTTGTCACATAGACAAATGTGAAATATATTAAGATTTTTTCTCTCTCTCTCCTATCCTTCTTCTATTTCTCTCTCTGCCTCTCTCCTTCTCTCCCCTGTCCACCACAATACTCTCTTTCTTTCTGCTTCTTTCCCTCTTTTTACTTCCTTATTTTTTTAAATATATAAAGCCAAATCTTAGGACATCTAGTACATTAATACATTAACCATTTTTTTTTTGAAAAACCTGTGTGATATAATAATGGGCATTCAGACCAGAGCAAATTACCGGATTAATCATAGGTCTGATGATAATCAATTAGAGAGTGATGAAATGTATTTACCACAATACTGAATATAATTTAATTTATCATTCATGAGATATTTGAGATGTTTTGTGGGATACAAATAAAATTACCATTACATGCATAATTTTTAAATTTCCTAAACTAATTTTATTTATTTTATAATACTGATGGTTTGGAATATGATGTGCAAGATAATTTTTTATTTTGGTGACATATAATTTGTGCTAATGTTATAGAAATAGGTCTATTTTTCTGAATGTCATATGGAAAATTCAACATTTTTTTGTTACTGTTAATTTTAAAAGACTAAAATATTTTTTAAAGTATGGAAATGTAATTGAGATTCCAAAAAAGATTTAATATCAAAGCAATATTTCAATAAATTATATTACAAGATATTCATCAAATACTTTGATCCTAATTCATTCTATTGTTCAACTTGCTTATTCAAATTCAGGTACATATTTAGAAAGAACACGACTTTTACATTTAGAACAGTTTCCTGCTTCTACTGATCTTCATAATTGGGACACATAAAAACCCGTAATCAGCCAGGACCCAGAGGGTTATTATACTCTAATTTCTGGGGCTGACAAGCTGATTGAAAATGGTTTTCTATTGGTTCTTACAGGACCAGTACAAGTTATTTATTGGCTATTAGTAAAGTTTTAACCAAGAGGAATCCAAATAGAGAAACACTGTGGTCAAACTCAGGTAAAATTTTTTTATTAAAAAGGCTGACAGAAAATGAGAAAGGATAAATTGACAGTGGCAGATAATGCAACAGAGATAATGGCCTGAAAAGGGTAAAATATTTTATAAGTTGTGTCTTTAACCACCCCTCAACTCTTTGGGGGAATTAAAGTGTAAATCCCTGCCTGAGGCCAGTAATCAGAGTGGTAGGGGAATGTTCTTTGTTCTTTGTAGCACAGGAAATGGCTCAATGGAATTGTCCAGGCAGGGGTCTTGAGATTGTCTTCACTGGAGATGCTATAGTTAAACAGAAATAGCCTGAAGATGAAAACTCCTTTTGAAAACTCTGTATTTCTGATTATAGGTAGGATAATTCTATTTTAAGAGGAGAGTCTGCCATCCTCCTCATTTGCCAGCAAATTAATACACTCTTTCTTTTCCCTCAAATTTCTTGTCCTTATTCTTTGTTTGGCCACAGGGACAACTAACTACTGAACTTTTGTTAAGAACTAAAAAAACAAAACATTAGGCTATAAAGTAAACATAGGTGCAGGTCTAACAAGGCCCAAGTTTAGTGGCCCACTGTTCACTTCTGTAATCTAGTTGACAGGACTATACATGTCAGCTGTCATCTGAGTCTTACCTAATTCTTAAAATTGTCAGTGCCTTGGGCCAATGCTAAGAGTGATATGATACAGCTATCTATCCTCTTTCAAAAATGACAGCAAGGAAGACTCTGACACTTTTGCTTCCCAATTTTGTCTTTCAGTTTGGTACTCGGGAAATAATATAATATGATGTATAAAAAGAACACAACCTTTAGATATGGACTGCCTGAGTTTGAATTTTATCCCTACTACTTACTACTTGTCATCATCCATTAAGCCACCAGAGTTAAAATCTGTACTGCACCCTGGATGTGGATGCCTTTTGTATTTTGTGAGTTTTACTTAGGCAAATGACCAGAACAAATTACTTAACCTCATCGCTAAAAATGAAGATAAAAGCACCCACAGGACAGGGTTTGCATGAAGATTAAACAAAGTAATAACTGTGTAGAAGAATGCCAAATTGGAAATTTCAACTGAGGTACCCGGAGAGAAAAGAGATGCTTAAGTGATTTATAAAATAGAGCATTCTGTAAAAATTTCAAAGTTGGATAAATGATGACATGTTTTTGGTATAAAAGTTTCAAATTTTTAGAGATTAGGATATTTATAAACAGAATTTCCTTGAAGAAAATTCTGCTGTCATTTATCTACCCTATGCTACCATTTTAAGGCTTAAGTGTATGGATGTCTCCACATTTCTCTCAGAGGAGAAGATTTCAGGTACATCACTCAGAGAGCTTGATAAATGTTCTCTGTCTTGAGGGATACAGTAGGTGTCTTATTTATACCTTAGATACCTGGTGAATTTTGGTGGCAGAGTGAAGTCAAATTGAGCTCCTTGGCTTTGCCCTGCACTCTTTTACTTCTAAAGCTTGTTCTAGAAACAAATGCATGAATGTTTTCTGTGGACCAAATGTGGACTGAATGTGTGCTGTGAGATGTGTCCAAATGGGTTGTTTGGAGGGCCATCAAGCCTTAACATGAGCAAAGCTGAATACGGACCATAGGATTTCCTGGAGCTGAGGAGAGAGGAAGAATGGACCATATAGAGTCCATTCTCAAGGAAACCAGGAGACTTTGAGAGAATGATCCTTAGAAGCTCTATGAGAGAAGGTTCAGTTGTGGGATGCTGCCAGGCACAGAAAGCAGGACATTTTATGAAACTTCTGTTCCTGTAAGAACATTCTTGCCCTCCTTACCTTTCTGTACCATCTCCCTCCCCTATCAAGTTAGAAAAATTTATTATTAAATGGAAGGGGGAATTTTTTTTTTTTATTAAACTGGGAATGCATTTATTATGTAAAGAGATGGCAGGACTTTCTACTACCAATGATAGAAAACTCATAGGGCCTACCCAAGACTTTTCCCAGAGAAGAGGAACAAATTACCCACATTGAGCACATTTCATGGAGTAAGGAAATAAAAAATTAGGTTGCATTCTTATTAAATCCCAGGATTCAAGATTGTTCAATAGACATCTTACAAATTTAAAGTAGTTAGAACTGTGACTGGCATATAAGCATTCAAGAGATGTGAGGGCTGTTTTGGTTAGGTTATTTTGTTTTGTTTTGTTTTACTGATTCTACGTAGTGACTTCTATCTGAACCTCTAAGGTTAACCATGCCTGGGAATTTGTTTCAACTTCTGCATTAAAGGCAAAAAAAGTTTCTTTGACAATTCCAAGTGTTGTATCCCTTATAAAGGTCTTCATATTTGGGTTTCTTCCTACTTTGCCTTGGGTACTTTGTGAATTACACCTGGGCAATTAAAAAAATACCCAAGGCCTTTATGGGTCTTGTAAATATTCTGGCCTTGATTATCTATCTGAAGTTTTGAAATCTAATTTTGCTTAATTCTTTTGTATCAGTGTGGTTTCTCTCTGCCAGACTAGTTTCTGATTCATGGTAGACTTTAATGTTGAGTATTTATATATTTGGGGACTTCTTACTGATTTATCCTTATCTTTTGTCCACTCCTATATGTGTCAAGCTTCTGGCCTGTGGACTAGATCACACTGCAGTGGCCTTCTTTTGTTCCTATACTCTATCCCAGGTGCTCATAGCTGCAGCCATTCTGCATAACCACTTTAATCGTACAGTTGTGTGGAATTCCTCCTCCATTCAGAAATGTTTCATTATCTAATAAAGTGACATTTTTTGAGCCTCTTTTCATGTTATAGGAAGCCAATTCTGACATAGGTGAATATGTTGTTGAAACTGTAAAGGGGTCTTGGTCTAGATCCAGTGTGGCACAAAAGTCCAATTATTGAGACAACAAGGATTGACAAGGAAGAAAAGAATTTTTAATATGAAAGATATCTTGTTGGGAGAACAGGAGAAGTTGCCTCAAATCTGTCTGTCAAACTTACAAAGATCATGGGCTATTAAAGGAGCATCCATGTGCCTTGGGTTGGTTTTGGTGCATCTCACAAGGGGCTGTGTGTATTGGGGGCATGTTGTGGGGATGGTTAATCTTGGTGTCAGGAAATCTTCCCTGGGGCCTACAGAATCTCAGCTCCTTTGTCTTGCAGAAAATCCACCATTTCAGGGAAACAACTCAAAAGGCCAAGTAGTTAGTTAAGGGAAAGGATTATAAAAAAGAAAATAGGGGACATTGAAATTTGTTCATAGAGCTGGTTACAAATATGGCATATTCCTGCATACTCTTCTGCATGTGGACATCCATATTGTTCTACAAAGTGGCTGTCTTAGTCCATTTAGTGCTGCTATAACAGAATACCTGAAGTTAGGTGACTTATAAAGAAAAGATGTCTATTTGGCTGACAACTCTGGTGGCTGAAAAGTTTAAGAGCATTGCTTGGTTTCTGGTGAAGGATGTATGCTACTTCACAACATGATGGAGAAGTGGAATAGGCTTGTGCAACGAGATATGCAAGAGAGGCTGGGCTTGTTTTATAACAATGGGTAAACGAATCCATTCCCAGGAGAGTGAGACCTCACTCCCTCTAGACAACATCAATCTATTTATGAAGGTGGTGCTGACATGATCCAAACACCTTCAACTAGGCCCCACCACTGCCACATTGGGAATAATTTCAGCAGGAGTTTCAGAAGGGACATACTCAAACCATAGCAGTGACTATGCTTATCTTTCCACACATATAACCCAAAAACCTAGCAGTAGAAAGAAAATTCCTAGGATTACTAGTAGAAATTCAGCTGTAATTTACTTTTTATTTCATCTTTGAGAATTGAATATGGCAACAGGGAGGGAGAAGGAAATGAGAATTGGAGGCACAAAACATATAAATTGTAGTCTTGACTTTCAATGGAAACATGGAGCATAATAAAACTCTTCTTCTTCCATCAGAAGGAAGAGAAGATACATGTTCTTTCCCCCTTTGAGAATTGCTTTACAGCAGTTGCACTGAAAACAGAGCTTAGAGCACACATGCACATTAATAATCAAAGTGTACATGTCTCTTGCTCCAAAGGAATGGTTTTAATAAACAGAAATGGGGAAAACGTGGATATGATATATGCTGAGATAATTATTGCTGACTTGAGTCGTACATATTTATATTGTGTCTGAATAGCGATTCTCCTTGGGTCAGTTATTTTCTGAGCCTGTTTATTTTATTCATGTTGACAAAAGTGCTGCTGACAAACTGCATGTGGATCTTATCATCAAATATTTACTCATTATTGAATTGATATAACACCTCTCCACTTAAGAGTTTACTGTGCTCCACATAAAACTTTTAAACTGTACAACTAACTTTTAGATAGGTACTTATGTATGGAAATAGTAAAGCACTATTTGGAGCCGGGTGGAAAAGAGATGGGTAATGGAAAGACAAGTCTAGTACTTGATTATCTGTGACCTTGACCCAGCTATATACTATAAGAAATAATAAAAGGGATGTTCAGGCCAAATGCACACTCTAATTCCATGAACAGGAATTACTGCCCAGGATTCTGTTTAAATTACTTAGGGAATGAGACGGGGAAGTTAGAAAAAAATCTATTTCCTTACTGCCCTCCTCCTTTCCTTCACAAAGCAAGCTTTCAGGAGCCACTTCTCAATTGTTTCTTCACTGGTCCTTCCTAAACAGCCAAGATTTGAAGCTAGTACCCAAACGTCCAGCTCAAAATGTACATTCCTTAGTCTCATTATAAAAATAGCACGATGAATAGTGAGGATGCAGAAGGGAAAGGTAGATACAGCTTTTTAAAAGATGTTTATCAGTTTATTATAAATGATGGCAAAAGATAGAAATGAAGAGCTACATAGATCGAGGTATGGGGTAGGGAGGCAGAGCTTTCATGCTCTCCCTGGGAGCACTACCCTCTAGGAACTTCCACATGTTCAGCTATCCTGGAAGCTCTCTAAACCCTGTCCTTGGGTTTTTATGGAAGCTTCAATACATAGTCATGACTTATTAAACCATTGGCCATTGATAATCAGCTTAACCTTCAGCCCCTACCTCCTCCCCAAAGGTTGTGAAGTGGGGCTGAAATTCTCAATCCTCTACTCATGCCTTGGTCCTTCAAGTGAACAGCGCACATCCTGAAACTACCTAGGGGCTTCCACACATCAGTTAACTCATTAGCATACAAAAAGACATCACTTTGGACATGCTAAGGATTTTAGGAGTTGTATGCCAGGAAATGGGATCAAAGGCCAAATATATTGATCATTACTTTCTTTGCTGATCCTATTAACTTATGTGAGTTTCACCTACTTTCCTAGCACATCTTTCTTTAATTGCATTTTGTCAAGTTAGCTGTTGCAACAGAATAAAGATGTTTTATTCTTAGTCTATAGATGTTAAATTAAGCTTTAGCAATTCTAAGCCACTCAGATACACAATTCGGCCTTCAGAAGATCTAGGGAAAGGTTGGGTATTTGGCATCAGTACTTCCATATACTGTACTTGTTTAAATTTAGATTTCATTATATTTTGGTTAAATTGAAAAGCAATGGCTCCCTATTGTCTGTAGGACAATGTTTACCCTTCTAAACCTAGCATTTAGCTTCCCTTCTCTCAATTCCTAGAAAACATATCATACTTGTTTTAAAAATCCCATTCTACTGTAAGCATCGCAAGCCAATTTTACTGATGAATACATGAATTTTATAGTAAGAAAATAATTTTATTTGTCATGTTTTATTAGACATTATAGTTATTAATATTTATACCTATTAAAATGTTACACCTATTAAAATCTCCTACCACATTTTGCGGAGAATGGCTAAAAAATTGAAAGCACACAGTAGCTATTAATATACTTAATGATCCCCTGACTTTAAATTTCCAGGTGAATCAACACCTCTTTGAAAGTAAAGGGAAGAAGTAAGCACTCAAAGCTGATCCTTGCAGGTAGATAGGAGTCCAATGGGTAAGTGAAAGTGGAAAGGGCATTTCAGGAGATACATACAGTAATGTAGAAGCTAGAATATAACTGATTACCAGTGACAGAGCAATAGGAGACTTTGTGAAAAGATGTAGTTTAAATGAAAAAAAAAATGGCTTTGATAGTTAATAGTGATTGAATATACTTAGGGAAAAAATTATCCTGGCTCTATGCATTGAACTAATGTTTCTTTTATATATTCCTACTAAATTGGTTCTAGAACAAAAATCCCTCACCATATTTCTGCCACTTTAGCTAGTAGTTAAACCACCAAGTGTATAAAGTTTTATACACTTTGTTTATACCTTTTTTTTCATTAAAAATATGCTAGAGAGACTTCCATGTGAATATTTTATAGACCTAATTCCAAGAATTGAAATTTCAGGATCAAATTTGGAATTTATTAAATTGACAAGTTGTTCTCCAAACAGTTTATTTATAACACTCCCACAATAAAACAATATATGAACATCCCTGTTTCCTTATATCCTCATAAACACAGCATACTATCAAACTTTCTGACTGGCAATGCTTTGAGTCTTAACTTGTATTTTTGTATCATGAATGAAGTTGAGCATATTTTCATTTACTTAATAACCAGATTTATTTCTTATTCTTTGAGCCACCTGTTCATATATTTTATCCATTTTCCATTGTTTCCTTTTTTGTTGTTAATGCTCTTTATATATTAAAAAAATTACACCGGGGGGAGGATCAAGATGCTGGATGAGAAACACCGCCAGACAAAGTGTCTCTGCAGAAAAGACAGATTCTAGCAGAAATTAGAAAAAAGAAGCAAGAAGACAAGCATACAGTGGACGAGGGTCGGAAGGAGGGGTACCTGAGACCCCGGGAGACTCCACAGGAGGAGGTCACGGAGGAAAACTGGAATCTGAGACATGGGAGCAGCCTGGAGACCAGCGGGAAGGGTAGGTGGATAAGTCATCTTTCCCCTCCCCTGCATTTGGGACTGCTGGTGGGCTCCCCAGCAGGTGGAGAGACCTGCGGACACCAGCCCAGAGACGGCCGCCGCCAACTAGCGGTGAGCCTTTAGCGACATGGCACCAGGCTCCCAACTCCCTCCCGGCACCTCTGTGTGCACAGACCCGAGCCACGCTGCAGGCGCCATATTGCCTCCTCCTCCCCGCCTCCGACCCTACCCGCGGCTGCCCAGAGAGACAATACAGCCACCAGCCGGAGGCACCTCCAGGGAACGGGACCTTCCCGTTTGGGACCCTACACCTGACTCAGGGGAACTCAGACTGTGAGCTCCCTACCCGCCAGCCCTCCCAGGTGCTGCTGGCACGGTGTTCCTAGGAGAACGGTGCTGACTCAGAGGCTGAGAGACACAGACACAGCTTGGGCTCCCTGTGGGTGAATTGGGACTGGAACTCCTCTCCCTGGTGTGGATACAGTTTGAACTCTGGGACCCAGAGGTCAGACCTGAAGACCAGATCCCAGGCACCGAGGTCTAGCATTGCCCGGGGCACAGAAGGGATATATGTGAACAGCCTACTGAAGTGTGTGTGCCTTCAGGGGCAGATCAGCATCCTAGAGGGCAACCGTCCTCCCAAAAGGAGGCCGAGCGCCCAGCCCAGGTGGCGTTCCGGTGCAGGGAACCTCCCCGCTGGCATCACAGTCCGGGGAGGCCTAGTGGCGTGTGGTCTGGCCTGCGGGCAGAGGCCCAGGAGTAGCTGCGGAGTTGGGGAGGGTGGAAAGAAGCGAGACCCGCTCCAGACTGCGGGTCTCAGACAGCCCCACCCCCACACACAGACTTTCTGGCTGAGCGGGACCATTCCAGCCCCGCCCTGACAGCTTTTCCTGGAAGCAGAGAACAGAAATTGACCCCTGATAATGGCATTGGTGGTGCCTGAGGGCAGGCTTACCCAACCCAGCTCTGCCCAGACTCTCACCTAGACCAGTCCTCACTGAGGGGGTGAAAAGCACACACCTGGAAGTCCCAGGGCCCACCCACCACCTGAGGCACTGAGTGTCTCTCTACAGGAACAAGAGCTGATAACAGGACATAAAAACAACAGCGTAGCCTGTCCCTCCAAGCAAGCACCACCTACTGACAGGGAGGGCATCCTGCACACTCTTTTCATGGCACCTACTGACCCATTATACAGGGAGTGGTCAAATCTCACACACAGACACCGCCTAAAGGCTCAGAAACAGAACAAGGCGTGTGAATACCCAAACAAAAACCTAAAGGAAAGAAACAACAACTGATC